>BGZK01002315.1:0-64671 GCA_005406025.1 Eumeta japonica | reverse complement strand
CAATAACAAATGATGTCATTTGAAAATAATTAATACCTTGAATATTAAAAAAAATGTTTAGATTGAGTTACTTGGCCAGACAGCAGCAGTGATTCTAGTGGTTTTGGTGGCAGTAGCAATTTGATAGTTTGACTTTTCCATTTAAACAACATAATCCTGGCGGTTCATGGTGAAATCTTAATGCATCACGATATTGACATGAGATGTTCATTGTTCCGAAGTCGACCGGTACATCAGCAGCATAATTTATTGTTGAATGGTACCTGAACGTCAAACGTTCATATTGAACTATCCTTTTAGGTTGCCTATTTAGTCGACGGTCTAATTTTTTGTAAGCTCGAACTGAGCGTGGAGAACTTGACTGTTGTTGTTCCGGAGTTATATTAATCGTGATTGAGCAATTCTTAATCGATTTGCTTCTAAGCGTTCTAATTATTTCAATCGGTCAAGCCGTTCTCAATTGATACTCGGACACACATGGTCCATTTTTCTTTTATTTATACAGATATTTATACTTATTATGTATACTAATATCAATCAATGTCAATCAACATCAATCGACATCAATCGATATCAATCGACATCAATCAACATCAATCGACATCAATCAACATCAATATCAATCGACATCAATATCAATCGACACCAATCAAAATCAATCGAAATCAACATTAATCGATATCAATCGACATCAATATTAATCAACATCAATCAACGTCAATCAACATCAATCAATATCAATCAATCAACATCAATCCCTACGTCTAGTATTGCATATTACATTTACCAAATACGGGTATGTATGTACACCACTTTAGATTACATTCCTAAGTAACAAAACGACTACATTATTTCACAGAGCCGTAATGGTCAGATGAGGGCTTACCGTCGTACGTACGACGCTCATGCCAGATCTCTGCTCGGGCATCTCCCACCACGGCCCACTCGTCCGCCGCCGGATCGTACGCCTCGATCGACGGTTCATCCGCGCCGCCGAGCGCGTACAACTTGTCGTTGAGGCCGCGAGCACAAGGCCGTATCGGGCCGTGCGCATCGGGGCGATCGGCGTCCACGTGTCGGTCTCAAGAAGCAGAGGCTGTTGGGACGTCACGTCGAGACACCTACTTGCAGTAGGTGTGGTCACAGATGATCCACCCTGCTACGGATCGTACACTTCCCCGCTCGCTAACTCATCGTCGTCGCCATTCTCCGCCCACGTAGATGCGCCCGCGCATCACCGCTACGCCGCGTCGGGTACGCTCATAGTTGGCCCGGTTCCACACTCTGTTAATGAAATTTTTAAAACACATATTTGATTTTTGACTTTTGATTGACTGGAAGTGTTTCATATATTTTTTATATATTATATATTCTTATATACCTACCAACCATAAAATTTGATCGGGGACAAGTTTAAATGTAATTATTTATAACAGTTATGCTTGTCCCCGATTCCTACCCAAATTAGCAAAACAAAACAGAATTAATTTTATCAACAAAACAAGAAAAAATTATTTACGTGTCGATCAAAAATTTGAAAACTTATTTTTGCAAGTATACACTGACAATATCATAAATATTTTATAAGTTTGCATTTTTTTAGTTAAATTTACTGTTATTGCCGAGGATTGATTGTGATTATGAACATAATCCACAAATATTACTTTAGAGTAAAAATCATTATGAATCCAAAACTTGCACATTACGTGACACTTGAGTTTGGTCAATGAAAACCGTTCTATCAATTTGTTAAGTACAATTGTATTGTGAAAATCGCGTCGGATTCATACGCCACTAGATTAAAGCCCACCCATTAGATTGTTTTGATGCCGTTGGTTTCGCGCAGCAGAAACCTGAAGTACACATTTGTGAACGAATATGCTCTATATCTTCTGAGTGCACGAAACCTTTTTGAACAAAGCACATCGGCCCAACATAGCTAGCTATATATCAGTGCGTGACGACCGCAGTCTCATCAAGTAGTCGCGTATCAGTCAACGACTGGTACGCTCATATATTACAAAGATCTCTACACTGTATTTTATGAAAACTCCCAATCTCTAGAGTTTTCGTGCTTTCCCTCATTCCGGCACTCTAAGGTCGAACTAGTTTGGTATTCGCAGATGACAGGACACTATACACTCGATATAAGGCCCAGAGCTTAAAGACCTTCAAACATCGATCGACACTCGGCGACTGATTCAAGAAGTGGAGAATAAAGATCAACCCCGAAAAGTGTGCAATAATGTACTTCTCGAACGGTAGGTCAGAAACCCCCTGCCCACTGAAATTGTTTGAGCGACCTATAGGTCGGTCGAAATTACAGAAGAAGTTGTAGTTCTGAGTTACAGAAGTCGAGTTAGTCTGGGTCACTCTGAACCCACAACTTAATATCGATAAACACATAAAATGCGTCCGTGACAGGGCGTCCTATCACGGCCGACTCTACACACTACCAAATGTCTCCTCGTAATAAAGACACACTGTTCAAAACGTGCATATGTTTAGTACTCACATATGTCAGAGTAGTCTTCGTGCGTATACCGTCGTACGTAATACACAAACTACAAATTATTCAGAACAGATTCACGTGTACAGCCACAGGTGCCCCCAGGCACGTTAGAAATCTTAATCTATACAAGGGTCTGGGCCTGCAGACTGGGCTTCAAAGAGCAGTCCAAACGATACTTCAAATCAGTCGTAAGCCACCCCAATCCATTGATAGCTGCAACTGTGTCCTACAATATCAAGCCCTGACACAAAAAAAAACACCGACCTAAACATCTTCTTCAAGATCCTGATGATTCAAACACATGCACAATCGCGAACTCTCCTTCTTCGCTTCATGCAAACACTGCGGGTCCCTCCCTAGCACTATACCGTCGTACGCGTAGACGAAGACCGTCGAGAACTCCTGTCAGGCCCACAAGCCTAGTCCATCAGACCATCAGACTCACACTATCAGATCCCAAATACAGGGAAGACCTGCGTCGCCTCTACTGCCCCCAGCAACGACCCAAAGCCAAATATCGCCTGACAATTCCCCAGTGCTGCCAAAAAATGTGTACAGTTTCATCGAGCACTTATTTATTATTGTGCTTTCTTTAAAACTTATTGAGCCCTTATTTATCTCACCAGCGTATAGAAGAATATTAGGTGCTTTATTTGGTGTCCACACCTTACAAGAAACCTCGTCGTCTGGTGTGAGGGTCAACGCGTACGTTGTACCACGACCCGCACACCTTAATTTTTTTTATATGAAATTGCAATCGCAATTGGGGTATGGATCTTGATTTGGATCAATACATCGGATAACGTTTTTTTTAATTTCCCAGTATAAAAACTTATATCTTAAGCTTCGCTCCATAATAATGGAGCGAAGCTTTTATTGGCTTGAGTTTTTTGGGTCCAGTGTACGCGCTTCTTACCAAAGTCCGATCGTAGAGCCGAGTCCCATATAGCTGATGTCACTCATCCTACTAATATTACAAATGTGAAAGTTTGTATGTTTGGATGTTTGTTATTCAATCACGCTTTAACGGCTGAATAGAATTAACTTAAATTGTGCAGTAATATACATCGGAATAACACACGGATTATAATTTATATAAAATACTAAGTCTAGCTTTTAGATTCCAGACTAAACTTTTTGTATTATGGGCAGAGTAGACGACATCATGATAGGCATGGTCCGTCCTCCACTAACGAGGCTCACATCAGCAATCTTTCTTGTCATACTTCACGGGCCAAGAAACGTAAGACTGCTATGTTCTCAGACACCACGTTAAACTAAACTTCAAAAACAACTCATACACACAAATTAGTATTATATATTACACTGCAGTGAAAAGAAATCGTAGCGTGATAAGTAACATTAAGGGATTCCTTGAAGTGCTCACGGTATTATTATTGTGTATTTGATGTATAAAAAGATATATTTTGAAACTATTGAAAATGGTAAAGTCTCGAAGCGTTCCCCGGGGCAAAACCAAAAAAAATCTGGATATGAATTTGGCCCACGTAGACGCAATAATTACGAATTACACGGAAACCGAGTGCTAGATCTTAAGAGATTCTATTTTACTTACTTTCCGTCAAACTTTAATAAAGTATTGAGCTCTTCGCTATAATTAGAACCCCCAACCACATACATATAGCACCGACTATCCGGTCGAGCTTCTTTGTTCACTGCCGTCTGTGAACAAATGTTTCCATGATACTAATTTACAAATGCTACATTATATTGAAATTTCTATGCATCAGTGTACTGTACACAAAGATCTTTTCGTAACTTGATCGCCTAGACTTAGGTATAACAAATTAAAAAAAAAAATATTTTCTACAAATAGATTAATAGGACATCTAAGACACATGAAAGTAGAATCAATACAGTGGATATGCGCCAACTGCGGTAAATATAGATTTAAGATCATATGAAAGTAAACTAGCTGAAGGAATGTACGGAGATCGAAAGGGGCCAAAAATAAAGGACATTCTAGAACATCTGCAGGCCGGATTGGTGGCATATCAAATAAGGCCATAACTCTATGAACCAGAAACCGACGAGCTAGCTTAAAACGTTTGATTGCCGACATTCATTTGAACGTGTCATTGAAATTGTCTGTATGGAATTCGAGTGATTTATTGCGATAAGCATGGTGTATGCTATTTTCATGGTTTCTATGTATGGTTATGGTATTATGGTATTATCTGTATGGTTTCATACATGAGGGGTCGGTACAACCCCTCACTCATCTTGTGAATTACATGTTTCCCGCAAATGGGAATATAAAAACATTAAATAGACATTTCACTATGTCCAGTCGGTAGTGAATCTACGTGCTGCGCTGGGGGCGTGGGTTGCGTACAAAAAAAAAATTAATTAATAACTAATGCTAGTCTCGAGTTTAGTTGTTTCTATGTATGATGTGCATACATTAACCAAAAAATCTGAAAAACTGTCCAGCCTACAGGCCATCCCTAAAATTTTCGGCTATGACATTTACCGACGTGTCTTTGAACTCCTTGAGTTATAAATGTTTTCCATGAGCTTTTGAGTTTAAAAATTTGAAAGAAGGTTAAGCTTGCAGACAATCCTTGAAACTTTTTACTACATTCGCGTTCAGAGCGTTCAAAAAGAATGTAGCAATAAATTATCGATCTTCATGCTCAAATGATCGATTCGAGTGCTTTTTCAAGTTCTCCAAACTCAAATATATAGTTCTAATACGTTTTGAACTCTTCCGTTTACAAATCTATGTAAAAGAACCATTTTTTTTTTTTATTGTCCAAATATTATATCTTTCGAAGGCGTTTTTCGATTTTGATCTGCTTTATGACATCCAACGCAATTTTTAAATAAAAAAAGATGACAGAGTACCAAACTCTACCAAATCCGTAAGTAAACGCTTGCCTGCAATATGCATTAACTAATTAAATAATTTCGTCAAGTGTGGATAGATTTCGTATTTATTTATTTATTTTTTTGTTGGAAGTAAAAACAAGGTTCTTAAGAATATATAAACATGAACATGAAACATCAAATATTGGCTCAAAAAGAGATCTCCCTCTTCTTAGAAAAGACACAACTGTATCTGATTTATCTTTAGCTGAAACCGCTTCTATTATTTTTGAAGTCTATTTAAAAAATATTCATATATTTTTTTAAAAGCGGTTTTTTTCTGAAAAATGTATTTTATTGTACCATACTCATACAAGTAATTTAGACTATTATCCATGAATAAGTAGTCAAGCCTCTTGATGCTTCACACCGCATCCAACACCATTATAGATGTCAGGTCAGTCGGTGTATGTCGCGTTTGTCTAAAGCAGGGACCGAGGTCTCTGTGAGTGATCGCAGTGACCTTGTAACGGCTCGCCTTATACCTTTTTTAGTCTATTCATATTACAATATTCCTTTCTTTTCTTAAAAGTTGAAAAATTTACAGTCTTATGGGTTAAAATCCCAAGCCACTGAGCGCTATGGACATATATATTTTTTAATATTAAAGTGTTTGGCAGACCTGTTTTAAAATTAATTGTAAATAATACAACAAAATCAGGTTCTTTTCTAAAATAAATTAATTACCAAAACTGCTTTGAATATATGCAAGATTTCCGTTATTGCTGGGTCTCGTACATTTGCCAGTTCGTTCTCAAATTTTTGTGGCGATACCTTGCGCAGGCGCACCTGCTGCAGGATTTCTAAACAGTGCTGCTTGCGCGTCGGCGGGTCGTGATCTAACCAAGTCAAGGCAGCATGCAGTACCTGAATTAATTTAAAAAATATTATATATTTTTTTTTTCATATTTCATTAGTTTGCCATGACTGCAAAAGAAAACAAAGTGGTTAATTCATACAATTTTTAAATAAAACCGAACCAAAAAAACATGATTTCCATAGACAAGTAAGTAAATATTGAAGTAAATTCTTTGCTGTGTTGTTGTCTTAGTCTTTTAGTACTTCTACGAGTACCATTGAACTCGTTAATACAAACCAAATGAACCCAAACTAGCTTACTAACAGTTATTGAAGAGTTTAACTTTTCATCTTCCGGCTCCGTCATCAGACCCTCATCACTGAATTCGATGTATTGGACTTCATTAGGCTTCATCACCACACCCTCGCACTGTGTAGAACTCGTTAAGACAAACCAAATAAACTCAAATTTGAGGAATTTCTTAGTATCTATTAAAGAATTCCACTATTCTCCTGAAACCATGATCAGATCAAAGAGTATCTAATTATTTCATCCACACATATTTCCAACTTTTCAAAACGATACCATTTTTAGGGTTCTGCTCCAAAATGGCAAAAACGGGACCCTTATAGTTTCGTCGTGTCCGTCCGTCCGTATGTCACAGGCATTTTATTCATTATTCAAAAACTACAAGACCTATATTGATGAAATTTAAAGTTTAGGTGTCTTGTATAAGCCGCTATTTAGTTTGGTGGTTAGATAACAAAAATAAATATTTCTAGGGGGATGGGCGGGCACTACATACATGTAACAGAAGCTAAAGAAAAAAATTGGTTGCCTGTAAAGTCGGTATACGGGCGAAAGTTTTACGTGACAACGACTTTGAGTGGTAAAATCATTTTAATGTGAATATTCATTCGTATAGTAGGAAGAAGGATGAAATAATAGTAACAATTTAAAACATTTATTTATACAAAGAATTATATTTAAAACATTAATTTATACAAAGAATCTCGCACTGAATTTCATATTAACAAAATTTTATTTTACCTTTACATACATACGTATTTATATACAAATATACATACAATAACTTGCAATACATTTGCGTACAATGAAACAGCGTTTACTACAACTTAACTTGTTTCTATCTGAGTGGAAGGGACGCGTGCCTTCACTTTTATGTCTGTCTCTCGCTCTTAGGCGGGCTAACCATGCCCGAGTGGAAGGGACGCGTGCTCTCACTCGCTCTCATTGTGAGCGCATAACGTGAGCGGAGCGTAACGCAGTTTCTTGAAGTGTCACCCGGCAAACCATTTATAAGACGTTGTCACGTCAAAAAAATTGTTAATTAAATATGAACGTATGGCACACATTTCGATAGTTCTTTTAAAAACACTTTAAGGTTTCCAGGCAATTTTTCTGATTACGTAAATAATTTCGGAAATAATCGCTCCAAAATTAATAGAAATAATGTCTCTATCCATTATTTTTTAACCTTATATCTAAAAAATATGAATAAAATAATAAAGGTAACGCTTGATAAATACTTTCAACGAAAATTAATTTGAACATGATCGGAAATGGTGTTATTGCCAAAAAACTGCGCTTCTCAACAAAAGAACGTAAGTGCCGTGAGGATACGCTCTTTTGCTGATGCACTTTACACTAGTTTAATACAGGCGACCAAATTGTTTATAACTATTCTATGCGGAAAACATGAAAAAAGTATAACAACGTACTTTTTCATCTGCAGTGCATTTCTTTATAATAATGGCTTCGGAACCCTATATATAATGAACATGGTCGGACAAGCTCTCGGCCAGTTTTTTATAATAAATTTAAGGTTGTGTTCCATATTGAATATGGAATAGACCCTTTTAAAAATTTAGGGCTATGGTTCTTTATATGATTTTAGAAGTTCCCTTTCGCCTCGATATCACATTATGTCTTCAAAATCCCTTTGGAACATAAACAATATTATGTGAGCACCGGGAGGCGTTTTTGTGCCGAATTATATCTCTCGGATCTGACTAATGCGATTTTTAAAGCACTCGAGTGATCTTCGAGGAGAGTGTGGATACTTCCAGGCGACTAAGCGAAGAAGACCTGCGCATCAGAGGATTTACTTGAGGCTTGTCACGACTCTTACGCAGCTAATTTGGTCAGATTTAGGTGAGACCGCTACCTCTTACCGTTTAACCGGATGCAGAAACATTTTAAAAATTATTCTCCCAATGTTCCTTTACCTAATTCGCGTCATTTAACGGATATCCGACATTATATATGATTACTTTCTGATACTATGTTTCGGGTTATTTCGGGTGTTTTTTCCATATCCCAGAATGGTGTTCGATTTGTCTGAAAATCGTCCGAATTTCTTGTGTCATAAAATATCTTCTGCTTCATTTCTTCTTCTACTATATCCTGCCATAGCCTTCTACTATAAATAGAATTTCTAATCTTATTCTCAAAAGCAGAAAATGCAGCTTTAGAGCGTAAAGAAATTAAGGTCTATGTTCTATATAAGAACTGCCACTGCGTGGCGCTGTTGAAGCAGAAACCAGATAATCAACATCTGTTCCTTATTTTTATAAATATCCAAATAATAAATTCATTTCAAATTTTCCCAATAAAAGATTACAAATACATTAATTAATTAAAGATTTAAACACAACGGTTGAAGTTTTACCTGAACTTCGTCGTCTATGGCGAGATTGTCCGAGGACAGCAACTTCATCAACAGCCGCACGGGAGCATTCAGAAATTCCTTTCCTTCTACAACACTCCTCCAGTTCTTCTGAGCGTAGCTGAGAGCCTCCTCAGCCAATTGCACCAAGTTATGGGTTTCCGCAAGTCTGGATTAACAAGTATCGTCACTATTTAAATGATATATTAAGAACGAAGTATATATTTAGAAATATTCAGAATATATATGACTTAGCAAGTGGAACCATCAAGAGATTACTAAGATTTATCACCCTAATTCTAATAATAGTAATTAATTTTTTTCTTCATCCAGAACTCGCTTTTGCCCGCAACTCCGACCGCGTGGACGCAATCGATTCCTCAAATTTTTCAAATCGATCACGATCATGATTCTGATCCAGCTATCTATTCCTATCCCGGTCCCAAAAAAGATTATTAAATCAATTAATAACTTAATAATATAATAATAATAAACACCCTAATAATAATAATAATATCACCTTAAATTGCTGAATCTACAAAAGCGAAAGGTAGTGGCGGTTAGGTACGCCATGCTAGTGCACATTACAAAACAATAAAAATAGCGTATTCATAAGTAAAGAACAATAGAAAAAAATTGAAGTTGTACGTATGCTTAACGTTATTTGCAGTAATCGTAGAAGTCATAATATCTTGAAAAACCTCAGCGAATTAAAAATGTTTATATAAAACGATTGACTCCTAATCGTTGTGACGTGAAAACACGTCGGCCGAGAACGCCAAAGCCTCTACCTCTACGTAGTTTTTACGTCACAGCGAGAAGGCTCGATTGTTTTGAGTCAACTTAATCAGCCCGCAGTAACTGTTAACGAAAATTTTGTAATTTAGTACAAAGTAGGTATTACACTAATTGTAATAAAAAAGAAAACAAAAGTTGATAAAATTTGCAAAACAACAAAATTGTATGCGTTCAAATATATCAATGTTCCCAACAAAATCTGTTAGTACGGAATTAGGTATGTTGTAGTGCATTCTCCCTCTTAACGGTAATTTACAATACATATACCTTGGATGTTAATATACATTTTTACATATTTTTAAATTTAAAAAACACTTTTCAGTCTTTCTAATTTTTATATAAAAAGTTCTAATTAGAGTAGAAGAAACCTGAAAATAATCCTATTTCTTATTACCTTATGATGTCTAAAACATTCGATGGATGCAATTGTCTCTTCAAATATGCAACACAGCCTGTAGACAATTCCTCAAGCTGCATCATGTCCGCTGCATTTACTAGATGTTGCACCGTGGAACCGCATATCACAGTCTGACCTGTGGCACAGTAAAATTTCAATGTATAAAAATACAAATGCGCGTGCCCACATCGGCCGGCGATTAGATCATCATTGTTAGCGATTTGAAATTGGAGATATCTAAAAAACTTATAAACAGATTTAAAATGATTTTAATTGATTTTATTTATGAAGCTTTATTACTGTGATTTTTTTCAGATGTATAAAATATATGGTTTAAAAGTCATGAATTTAAAAAAAATCAACTGTCAAACATACATCTAACAAGAGCATTTTTAAATACTTTTGCAAAGACACTACATTATTAAGTGTCCGAAAAAAATTTTTCATCCCTCTATATACATATTTGTTTCTTTTTCATTTCATCCCTCTAATATTTTTTACCTAATGTCTTCAAATTATTATATTAAGACGTTTCACATGAAACCCTTGTGTATATATATATATATATATATATATATATATCCTGTATAATTTAATGAAAATCGACAAAAAAGGTGCAGAAATAATCATTTAATTTTGGAAGAATATACAGACGGGGAGGACGAAACTACAAGGATTCCATTTTCGCTTTAAGCTACGGGACCCTAGTCATTGATTACATTTATAGTAAACCTAATATTTTTGAATGAAAAAAGTACTTGCTTACATATCATTCATTGAACCCAGTAACAAAAAAAAGCGTTTTATTAAGATATACAAAAATATTGTAATATACGTTCGATTTAAGTACTTTTACGGATGATATTTTAATTCTTTCGCAATTTTATAATTTTCACCTCTACCTGTCCATTGTAAAATATAAAGCTTACGATGTAAACTTTCACTTAGTATTGAAACGGATTCTTAAATCTATAAGAAAAAAATACTAAAATATATTTCGAGTTCAAAGGAACACAGTGTAAATCATTCCTTTGGATGAGATCGCGTCGTTGGAAATAATAGTACAAACAAAATAATAGTATAAACAAAAAAAATCAAATGAGAGTTTACACGCGGTAAAAATGAAACTTAGTATTTTGGTTATTTTTTAAGAAAAAGAGATCAACACACTATGGAGGTGGTAAACAGAGAGAAAGAGAGAGAGAGAATGCGATTGATCGACAATTTTTTATTACTTAAAGTAACATTTTAGTAAAAGTAGAAATTGTTCGATTTCGTATGTGCCGACAATGAGTCGAGTGCGCGGGAAGTCAGTCGATTTGGGTGAGGAAGTGGGTTCGGCATGACCGGAACCGACAGTCCCTGGCAGGCCGCGATCGACGCTAACTTCATCACGATCGCAGGTAGATCAAGATTTTCGGAGCTTGTCCTAGCGGTTAAAGCTAAGCGGCATTCGGCAATCCAGCGAAAAAGCCATGGGTCGTGGCTGACAGGAAAGCAACACTATTGATATTTATTGTTTTATTATTGTATTTCGTGTTTGCAGATTCCCTAATAAATATTTATATTTCAGGCTGACAGTTTATTCGTCTGAGTGACACTGGCTCCCGAGAGTTGTCCCTAATTTTAAAATAAACTCTATCGACCGAGGTATTAAATTTCCTCTTCTGCATTTGCTATCTCGGTGACATCGTCGTATTTAACAATACCGGCAGTAGACGATACCGATCAGAACTGTTCGTCGAGGATTATATGGGTCCCTAACGGGACTCCATATGCAAGGAGACTAGGCCAAACTCCTGGCTCTGCTACAGATTGAACTCCTATCCAGAGAGGTAGTTCTGTTGCACAAAAATTAAACATTGTAATAGTGTCACGTAATAAATAATTTAATAAAACACGTACAATTTAAACATGGGAAACCTTGCACATTACACTGATGATAATCATATTTTTAATTCTTAGCTATAAGATTTCACCGCTTATACTATACTTAATTTTATTTTATTATACATAAATTAATAATAACGCATATTATTTCAATTCATTGTGTATTATGTAAATTGTATTATCAACTTATTCCATTGTAATTTTAAGATGTAATCTATTTGAACTTGTTTATTTGAAGCAGTTTATTAAACTAACCTCTCAATACGCGTATAAACGTATCAGCGCGTTTTAGTGCACGTACGAAATTTTATCGTTGGTTTGATTGATTTTATTGATCTTAATATTTTAATGGATACTAATTTGTCTCATTTAAGACTTGAATTGATACATACTAATCTTTAATGAATTGAATTTAACATTTAAGCTTTTACGTAATTGGCCCTACTGTTTTGTGATGATTGAGAAGTTTCGAGTGTACAGTCTGTACATTTTATAAAGATATTTTCAATGTGACCGAAACTCTAGTAAATTCAGAGAATTTGATGTTTTCTGAACAAGGTTAAACAATTTCGTATGACTGAGTAAATTTCGTACAAATTGATTTAGTCGTACTATGATTTGCATGCTATTTCTGTTCTATGATAGTAAAAATAAATAAATTACATTGAAAAAAGTGCGAATTCAACTCGTATGGAGAAGATTATGTGCGTTCAATATTTAGGATTTTTAAAAATCTGACCTAAATTTGTTTATGGTAGAAAACTATGAATGCGTCCGGATTGCTGAATATATTTGCCTATTGTTGAATTCTGTTTTGTCGTCCTATCTTGAATACGTGGACTAAAACCAAATGATAAAAGACATTTTGATATTTCTTATGACTTCATGGAAAACGGAGTTGAAGTAACCGGTAGCTCACTTCTTCTTCCATCAGCCAACTCCCTCTTTCATTAGATATCTTATTCCTTTCTAAGAGGCCAGCAACGCACTTTTGACGCCTGCGGGGTTGCGAGTATCTGTGGACATCGGTGACTGCCTACGCGCAGGTGGCTACATCCTCATTTGCCCCTCGAAAAAAAAAGATGTGAAAAATATGAGTATTGTGATCTTAGCCAAATATCAATGAAAAAAAAAAATTATTTCAGTCATAGTAAAAAGAAGCAAGAAAATCCGATGTCGACTATCGCAATGAAATAATCAAAAATAATAATGAATGGTAATATAGTACATGGTGAATTCCCATATGAGTGCTAAGGCGAATAGACCATTGTGAGAGCCCTAATAACACTTGTGGGTTTTCTGTTTTCATGATTTGAGTAAATTAAATAAAAATAGGCATATTCGTTATTTCAGTTAAATATATAAAATTGCATTTCCCAAACAGTGGTTTCATCACTGATAATGTGTACTAAAATGCCCTAGTTAAATTAGTTATTGCTTCTATAACATACTTCGACGAACGAGCTGAAATTTATACAATTTTTGCGGATAAATTCAATTTTATAATAGTTAGCATAAATATGAAATTCATGGTTTCAACGAAATCATTTTTCGTTATGCCATAAACATGGCATTTCGATCAATTTTTCATTTTAATTATACTAACTTCCCGTCTGCGGCTGCAATCGCGTGCACTAATCTTCTCGCGTTGATTTCGACTATTCCGCTGGCGTCAGTTTATTTTTCAAACATCCGACAGTCTGATGTCATCTCTTGTCATATCACGAAGATCATTTCTCGCAATAACAAGTAGGCATCTAAGCTACCGAGTTGGCTCGAAGGCTCTCGAATTTGCCGTGGAAATGTAAACGAATGCGAAACCTATATTTAAAAAAAAAGGTTATTCATCGTTTGGACCGTTTGTGACATCACAATGACGTCTCTATGACGTGGATATCTACACTATCATATAAATCTGTAGGGTATGGATTACTTTTAAGCTAAAAGGAGTGACTTAAAAAGAAGCTGCTGGTAAAATTAAACAACTGTTTAAAGAAGAATAATTCGGGGCCCGACATGTCGAGCAAAACAAGCGCAATTTGCAAGGGCATATGTACAATTATTTTCAAGAGAGTGTTTATTAATAAAAAAAATATATATATTTCAGTTCATTTCTTTTAGGGTTCCGAGCGAAAATGCCAAAAATGAATCCCTATAGTTTCGTCATGACCATCCGTCCGTATGTCACAGGCATTTTACTCAAAAACTACAAAACGTATTTTGATGAAATTTGGACTATAAGTATGTTGTATTAGCCGCTACTTAGTTTGGTAGCTAAATAACAAAAATTAATATTTCTAGGGGCACTCCACATATGTAACAGAAAGAACAAAAAAAAATTTTTTCTGCAAACATTAACGTGTGACACATATTTCGACAGTCTTTTTAAAAAAAATAATTTTCTTTAGCAAATTTTTTGAGTACGTGAATGTTTTCGCAAATAACCGTTCCAAAACTAGCAAAAAATGTCCCCCCTTCCTTGTTGTATGTCCATAAAAATGTGAAAAAAAAATTGAAGGTAACGCTCAATAAATACTTTCAAATAAAACTATTTTAAACATGATCGGATAAATCATTTTTGAGTTATTGCCAGAAAACTATCAACAAAAGAACGAAAGTGCCGTGATGATACGCTCTTTTGCTGATGCACTTTAGTTTACACTAGTTTAATAATAATAGTCGACATACGTACTTGTTCTTCTAGTTATATGCGACTAAAGTGCTTATAACTATTCAGTGCGGGAAACATGGAAAAATTGTAACAACGTAGTTTTTCTCATCTGTAGTGCATTTCTTTGTAATAATGACTACGGAACCCTACGCTGGGCATGGTCCGACATGCTCTTGGTCGTTTTTCTAAAAATAGGCGAAACGGGGTTACACTGGCATTCACCTTCCGACACCAATCGCATTAACACTCCAGTACATTCAAGTCTGCCAGTCGTCTAATATAATTTATGTACGTAATGCTGATAAAATGGAATATTCGTCCAGTTTTCTATTGCTATATATAGATTATTGATACTGGTTGAGTAGCTAAGATGAGGTTTGGTTAACTGGTTAAGAATCTTAAAAAGCATCATTAACAACAAATCCAACAAATTTTACGTGTTACGCTATCAGTTGTTGTTCGTCTAATGATCCTGTACCTGTGTAAATAAAGTCCACGAGCAAAGGCAGTACATCAGGTGGTATTGATGGTAAGGGTACAGTGTTGTTGGCGCATTCCTCAAAGCCAGACTTGAACATCGTTTCAAAATAAACACACGCCGCCGCCAACACCACGCGATGCGCCTGAAACAGCAACTGAGTTTAGTATCCTTGCAGACTTGCAGTGTATCATGAAAAATGTATATCACATAATCATCACCTTCACCACGGTTTCTCCAGATATTAAATCGACATCACACAGCGTACCGTCCTGTCTGAAATTCTTAAAATTGTTTGCCACTTTACCCGATGAGAGGGAATATTTTTCAGACTTGAATACCCAGCTTTCATCACCATACACTTGGATTCCTGAATCATACGACATTTTAGTCACGACACACTCAATGTTGAGCACCGGCAATTCCTAACTTTTATACTGACAATATTTTATCATCGTACAATCGTAAAGTCGTTGACTCGCTGCGATATATTATTAGCTCTTAATCTTATCTAAATTTTATTATCTAATCTTGTCCGAAGCGTTAGTAAAGTTTGACTGCGAAATTGTGTCATTGTTGCCAATGTGATCATTGTGGTAATTTTGGCTATTGGCTAGGCGAGCTTTAAGTCTAGATAGTCCTGTAGAAGCCTTATCTAATTTCCAAGCGTTAGTCTATTGTGCCATAACAGAGTCTGGAAGCACTCGTTTCCCGCGCGCCAACACCGACTATTACGAAGGCCGGCCCCTTTATCTGTGACGTCACAAAATCGGTCCCTTTCACTTTTTCGTATTTTATTCCGGAAAATTATTTTACTAATTTTAATATTACAAATATAATAGTTACTTACAAATTACATTTAATTTTATATATTTTATTGTCATTAAAAAATATAAATTTTCAACTGTTCAAAATGAGAATAATTTCTTATCGAATTCATCATACTTATTTATACTTTTTCTATTTAAAAATGTAAACGTGTGTGTGTTTGGGCGAGTGTATGTGACTGTGTGTGTGTGTGTGTGTGTGTGTGTGTGTGTGTGTGTGTATTTGAGTGTGTGAGAGTGTGTGTGTGTGCATGCGTGCGTATTGCGCATTTGCGTTATGTTTGTATATATACATATATATATATATATACATGATTTGAACATATTATATATACATGATTGTGTCTTTCAAGAAAAAATCCAATATTAATTATATTTTTCATTAAAATAAAACACAACTATAATATTTTATTCTTGCTAAAATAAAACTAATTTTATCTACAGTATAAATATGGTAAATATAGCCTAAAAACTGCTCTTCTCAACAAAAGCATTGCAAGAGCGAATGTCCATGACCCCTACGTGAGTGCCGTGAAGATACGCTCTTTTGCTAGTGCACTTCAGTCTACACTAGTTTAATAGTAGTAGCCTACACACTGGCTTGTTTTTCTAGTTACAGGCGACTAAAGTGCTTGTAACTATTCTGTGCGGGGAACATGGAAAGAATGTAACAACGTACTTTTCTCATCCGCTGTGCATTTGCTTGTAATAATGAGTTCGGAACCCTATAATGAGCATGGTCCGACATGCACTTGGCCAGTTTTATATATTGGTATCTTTACCAATACTATTAAGAAATAATATGTATTTTATATTATTTTTTTCATTATAAAAATTCTTTAACGAAACATTCGAATATTAAAGACAGCTGATTAATTATAAAGGTAATTTTTTTTTTTTAATATTATTTGTACCGACACTTGCTACATTATAAATTGTTGTTCACAGCATTCGAAGAATAAAAATTAAATAATAAGGCTAATACTGACTTAAACTCGATTTGCATGTATTACAATTATAATTTTCTAAAACATAGACTCTAAATTTTATAAAACAAAATATAAACATACAATTATAATTTCTCCCGGTTCAATTACTTCTACTAAGATAAACCGACAAAGAAACTTATCAGAGTATATTCATAATGATATTTACAAATTAATTCTTAAGTGGTTAACATAAAAAAACCATTTAAAAAAACATCTAAAGAAGATACAATATTGATACAGAAACAAAAATAAATGTTAAGGTTCAAAAGTAAAGTAAAATCATGAGACTTATCTACACTGCAAATATAATAAAAATGTATAGAGAATATAAACACTGACTAAAAACAGACAAATAATTTCAATTGACCAAAACAAAAGAAAATATAAACGCCTCAGAGAAGTTAAACAATGACTCAAAATTAACAATAAAAAATTTGAGCCTAAAGGCCAACTCTGCAACTTCCCGCTAATTTTATCCGTTTCGTAGTTATTTCAAAAAAACGGTTTGTTTCGATTTCTTTCGACAACGATTTCTCGCAAACGAATCAACCGTTTTTGACCCAGTTTGCGGCAATCGACGTGTTTTTAATAGGTTAAGAGCTGATAAGATTTTAGAATTGATCGGTCAAGCTATTTTAAAGTTATTTTGAAAAAACCACTTCTTTTTTCTTAGTTTTTTGAAAATGTCTCCAAATTTACCGCGTGAAATCGACCCAAACTTTCAGGAAATATAAATTTGGTAAAACTCTTTAGAACGCCGTTTAGTGAGCTCAATTCGGTCAAGTCGTTTAAAAGCTATAAGAGGTTTACATAAATCCACACATAAACACACACACACACACACACACACACACACGCATCCGCACAGACATACGGACATCATCTCAGGGACGATCAGGGAAGCTTCCTAGACCCTTAGAACGTTGAGATCTGATGAGAACTCGATTTTTGCAAAATGGGGTGAAACCTATAACCCCAAAATTTTAGAAAATTTACAATTTTCTTAGCGGGACTTGAATAATTATGAAATTAAATATATATTGACTTTGCAAAAATTTTAATTAAAATGCTTGAAGAATATGAACACTATCACAATAAATAAATATATCATTTTTAAATAATTAATTATTTTAAATAAATGCTTTTTAGTACAATTTTAATAAAAGTAAGATAGTTATATGCTACAAAAACAAAAAAAAATTGTAAATTTGAAACTACTACAAAAATTTGAAAAGCTTATAGCAAAGATGCCAACATTGTCAAATAATTATATAGATTTTATGTAATTTTAATTGAAAGTTCTGTGAAGAAGGGCAGCTGATTATTATTACTAACATAAAAAGGTTTTTTAAACATTATTACCACTTATAATTATTTGTTACTCAAATTTTAAGAATAAAAATTAAGTAAAAAAATAAGCCTTAGCTCAAATATGATTTTATGTATTATAATGATAATTTTTTACAATATGGACAATGACTTTAAAAAATTTTCATAAAGTAATATAATTATATAACGATGAGATTCAAATCAAATACTATATTACTTTACAACACTACATAATTTTCTTTTTTGTCTGTGGCTTTTTACTTAAAATATCATTCTTTCGTTTTGTATAATTATTTAAAAAAATATTATTAGGAGATTTTAAAATGTGATGCAAAATGTTACTACAAGAGCGATCGGCTATTTTGTAATAAAAACCACAAAGAAAAAAATATTTTTCATTAATTACATCTGAAGAAATTATATTAATAATGATTTGTCCTTGATTGATTGTACAAGCAATGTCCTTAAGGAATGAATGGGGGGAAATATCCTACTATATTCGTCAAAACCGATACTTGGGTCTTAATATTCATAATATCTGCTTTATTGATTTTAATATCAAAATTGAAATTTTCAAATAAATTTTAATATGAATTATTTTCATCATTGGCCGTATTACTTACAATGTTGTTCAAATGTATTTCAAATTATCCAAAACAGTCAGAGTTGAGTGTTAAAGACGATAGAGATTGAATTCTAAGCTTAGATTCTATTTGAAATATTTGTCTCATTTAAATTCAAACTAAATTTATCGACCTATATTTCTCTATATTTTCCAAAACGATCCTTCAAAGCATTCGTTCAAATTTTCCCAGGTAACAAAAAATTGAAATTCAGTTCACTGATGCAATAGTCTGTTAATTGTAATAAAGCATAAATTTAATGACTAAAAGATAAATGAGAGTCTATTATTAAACAGTGATTTGTAGACTTAAAATTTTTCCAAATATCAAACCAATTTAAACATTTCATTAAAAAAATTAATTTTCTTGGTCGAACCTCGACTTCATGCGTCTTTCCGTAATATAAATATCCATAAACTTCTTTTTTAGAACGACTTTATCAAAGAAACCATAGTCATTGAAGTGGCTGTTTCTGAGAAAAATAGGTCAAAACTTGGATGTGTAAATTCACGAGATACATCCCTTTCTCCGCCCCGACTCGCCAACAACGTCATCCGAGGTCAGACGCAGCAGGCGTCGTCAGTGCATTGCCGCGTGTTGACACGTCCGCGTTCTCAACGACCAAACGCGCGGCTTTAAAGGTTTAGGTATTTTGTTATACCTTTACGATATCGATGTTTTTGAAACTAAGATTGTGTATGTTTAATGTTTAACTGTTTAATAACAATGTCTTTCATTGCTATCAAATATGTAAATGTGATTTATTGTTGGAGAGTTTACAGAGGTGGTACTGCTACCTGCGAGTCCGCAAGTTGTGTGAAGTATCGTTTATGCGATAATTTGCATTAGTTTGCCTTGTTTGTTTAGAGGTGAATGGAAACATGTGGAATATCAGAGACGTAATGTAATAATACCTTCGGCAACCTTTGCGCTGCACGCCGCGCTGGTCGAGCAGGGTTCTCTTTGTTCATTTATGTTATTCATAAGCACAATTTTATAGATATATTTTTTCTACAGTTACTTTGGCAGTTGTTCTAAAAAAGAGGAGATTACGAATATTTACCGAAATATGCATAATCGATTTCATCCCGTATATATTTTGAGTGATATATATATTAGAAATAATTTGAGTATAAAAGTAATCTACAAATAAAATTTTATTTAGCATGGTTTACCAATAACAAAAGTAGAAATGATGAGTATTCCACAGAGCCCTGTATTTTTCAAGGATGAAAAATGTACTTGTTACTCTCCGATGCACGAAATATTTCTACATAAAAATCATGTCTTTCTATTATCCCGTTGCTGCGTGAAAGAAAGCCAAACGAAGAACATACATAATATAGACAGGTTTTATTTTTCATATCAATAATAATAATAGTAATAACATTAAAAATGTTTATTTCCATTAACTTAACTTAGGTTATAGCTTACATTGCAGGCGCACTCCTTTGAAGTATTAACACACGCGACACGAATGTCTATTGTGTGTGTGAGTATGTATGTGTGTCCACGCCACATACCTACGAACACCCACAAATTTATCCATTTTTGTATAGTTTTGTTATAATATAACCCTATTAGGTAAAACATTGTAATATACTTTCTGTGTCATTATAATTTAGAATTTTAAGCCAGTAAGTTAAGGTTTTCTTACAATCAAAGTAATTCATGCAGTAGATATTAAGTTACTTGTTGATGGTGTTATATAGATGTGTCTGCTATATTGTCTTTTCATAGTTTGTATAGGTGCAACAGCATAGTTATTTCTTTTGCCAGGATCTATAACTGGCGGTGTTATTACTGTATGCACTTAGGGTGACTATTGTGTGATGGCGAAATCTGTGTATGGTATTGAGATTAATAGAGAGAAGAATTGAGGGCGAATCGACTATGGAGATTATCAATTTATAGAGATACAATAAATCGTATTGCTTGGGACCGATTTCGAGAGTTGGTAATTTGAAACTATCACACCTTTGTTTGTAGTCCGTGGGAGATCGGTGAAGATTAAATCTTTGCGAGAGAAGTTTGGGAAATCGGTTTTGGGGTCTTTCTGGATCAAACTATAGAGAGAAATGGAGATCAAACTACGCAGGCATATTCCAAGATACTTCGAACAAGACAAAGGTAAACCACAATTAAGCTACCAACTTTTTTAAAGTTTGTTGATGTCCGCAAGAGAAATTTCAACACTTTCTATTACTTTTACTTATAACATGCGCGTAATGTGATATATGAACTTCTCGTCTAATAAAACTCCTAAGTTCTTGACCTTAGAACTCCAGTCCAGAACCTTGTCCACATTTTTGCTGTCATAACAAATTTTCATTCTTTTGTTTGCAAAGCTTATAGCAAGATACTTCGATATATTTAGCGTCATAGAATTTTTGATACAAAGGTAGTATATCACGTTCAGATCTCTCTGAAGGCGACCACAATCTTCGTGTGAGGTTATTTGACAAAAGACTTTAATATTTTCTGCGTAAAGAAGAGTAAGATATGACAGAAAATCGATTAAATCGTTGATAAAGACATTAATAAATAAATGCTCGTATTAATAAATCGCTCTTATCTCTAAGAGCTGTATACAATACAGTTTTATGATCTGTTGTTTATTAATAAACGTTACTTAAGTTCATAAGTAACGTTTTAAGATACCGTATTGAAGAATATCAGCTGAGTGTGGTCATTAGTTCACTTAAGATCGAGCATAGACAAAAGAGGGAATAATGGAAGATATTGATATCTATAATCATTATGATTATTATTATATTTATGATGAATTTTCGCCCGGTGACTAAAACCTCGAAAGAAATAAAATTATTTAGAATTTTTCGTGTATATTTTGTAAATGTCAAAGCTAAATACTTCAAACATTAAAATTATTATTCAGATTTTGCCGATGATACTTACTTGATACATACAATCTGGATTTGAATTATATTCTCGTGTTATCCGAACCCATGCTACGTGCTTTGATTTAAGGGTGTTAGTGCTCGTATCCTTGCATTCGACTATGTTTTGTATTTGCTTAAGATACTTAAAAATATTTTTTCTAATACTGAGAATATGTGTTTTTTAGTAATAAAATAATAACTGCACACAAAAATATTAGGATGCAAAAAATTAATTAACATCTATGAAATTTTCAAAAATGTACTCTTGTAGTTCACAACACAATAAACAACCATAAACACTGCACCAATGGCGCACGACAACGTTACGTTCCGATAAAATAAAATATTCATACAAAAATATGTCAGTTAACATTATTTACTAATATGTGCATTAAATGCATTGAAACATAACAATAAAATAATGACTTTTATGATTGTAATATATTATAATATTTATAATGATTATATAATGCCATTAATATAATAATTTTCGTTTATATTGCATTACTGATGTCATTTTTCGATTTTTTTCTTGCAATGGAACGTTACTAGTTCGTTCCGACAAAATAAAATGTTCATTCTTTTTGACAGATACTTAAGATACTCTACTTGAGTTAGACATCATATGAGTATGACTTAGGATTGGTTTATTAATTCGTCCATGACTTAAAACTAATATTGACAGCTGAGATGTTATTGTTTGATATAAGTCTTAAGATCTAATGTGAGAGCGATTTATTAATACGAACCAAAGGCCCTAAGTGCGATCCAGAAGTAATGTGAACATGAGATGGCACAACTTTTGAGTATAACGAGCTGGCTTCTGTTGTTCAAATACCTACAAATCCTACCAACTGCCGTGAATTTCATATCAATACGGCTTTTGAGATAGAAATAGGTGGTTGACCCTGTCAAATACTTTGGAGAAGTCTATAAAAATGACATCAACCTGACCTTCTACATCAAAAGAGTGCATATATAAGATTTGTACTCTAATAGATTTGAGACCGCGGATTTACCTATAACGAATCCATGTTGTGAGGGTGATATTATGGATTAAAGTGGTTGTAAAAGTATTTGTATACTGTAGCCTCAACTACTTTACCAAGACATGACAGAATACTTATGAGTCTATAATTGGAACAATATTTATCACCAGATTTATAAATAGATACGATATGTGCTATCTTCCAGGTGTCAGGGAAAGTTCCTGTTTGAAGGGATTTATTGAATATGATGTGCAACGGAATGATACGTTCATCATCAATTACATTAATTAGCAGCGAAGGCAAGACATCAGGCCTAGCACCTTCACTGATATCCAGTACTTTGATTTGCCTCTGCATTTCACAGTCGCTAATTCGGATAGAAGATAACGTAAAACCGCTCTTGCAAGTGCTGTCAAGAGGCGCGTTTAAGTTATTGGCTGGAGTATTAAATACTGACGCGAAGTAATCGGAAAATAAATTACAGATTTCAGAGGGGTCGGAGGACAATCTATCACTGAAAAACATTTTTTTGTGGCATAGATACGTAGCCTCATTTGTTGTGGACACATTTCCAAAATGCTTTGAATTTGAAATTACTAGTCAATTTGGTCAAGGATTCTTCGATGACTTCAAGGAGGTTGGTGATGCATTCGTCTAACAGCACCTTGCAACGGTTTCGTAGAAACGAGAAAACATCATAATCACGAGGGTTACCACACACTTTGTATCGATTATGAAATTTATTTTTCTCCTCGACGACCGTAATAAAGGTGTACTGAAACAAGTCCAGTATTGAGTAGGACGTCTGCTAGTGAGGGTTGTGTTAGTTGCAACAATATCTTTAACGATCCTGTAGAAGATTCAACAAGTTCATTCTCGTCTTCGGATGATAGCACCATGGACCAGTCAATCTTCTGCATCTCCGACTTAATGACAGCAAAGGTACACTTATTGATGTCAAGCTTACGTACTCTCCGCGGCTTCGTTGTGTAGGACGTTAATTTTGGTAATAAGGATATGAAGACAGTAGGATGATGCCTCTCCGCTCTACTAATCCTATTAGCTTCTTGCATACAAATGTCCCAGAGAGTAAAGAAGACTAAGGGCTTCACTGCTTCGCAAACATTGTTCGCGTTTAGCACGCCGCTCAATTGTAAGAATTGGCAAAGCAAGATGAAATAGACTAGAGGTCTAGATCGACGTTCATTGGCGATTGTATGGTAAAAGGTTCGAGTATTTGGGTTCAAAATCCGCTTGTTATCCGCATTGAAAGCTCTCATGATTATGAAGTCATCAGAATATTTAGTGTTTAATATAAAGTTTTGAAAGTAAAATTTTAGTAGAAATTCGATAAATGCCCAATATTCAATTGGTGAGGCGTAACGAAGGCAAATGTGGAATGCGCTGCCTTCATATTTTGCAGTGGGATAGAAACCCAGATGTCCTCAATCTCGCTTTCCAGTAAAAAAATCATAATAACAGCAAATGAAGTTAGAAAAAACTAAGCGTCTCTTTAATTTGTCTGCGTATTGTGGAAATGACTTGTATATCAAAAATATTAACGCTTAATAACATAATAACATTACAAGTACGTCCATTAGAAGTAAGACACATTAAACATAGATAAATTGAGTCCATTTGTGTATATTTAATGTTTCAGCCAGTAGAGGCGGTTTTTGTGTTAAAAGTAAAAAAAAATAGCAAACGAACTGCAGATATGGTTTTCGAGTACATATTATTAATTTTCATAAAAGCAAATAGTTTAACCGACATGGATCAGGTGGCGGTTCATGGATCAAAAGGTATCAGGTTAAATCCTGACGACGCCAGAATCGACCGATGAGTTTTAGTTTAAGTCAACATAAGCCACAGACTCGATGCCTCAGAGGTGACAAGTGACGATGATCTTTACCGGGTCCTAACCCGCACTGGCTAACGTGCAAGTTTAAAGGTTCATATCCCCAAACCCTGAATAAAAAGAGCGTGGGAGGTTATGGCTTGACAGTGGGGCAAATAAAGCCTGGCACAACAGTAAGTATGGAAGTTTCTAGGATAAGGAGTTCGCCTTGTTCGCCTCGATTGATGGGATAGTTCATTAAATGATGTAAAATAAATCACGCACCGTATATTTCTAAAATTATCAGCTCGATCCCAAAATTAAATTTGAGCAAATGGTAGTTTGTATAATGTAAGGACGCATTAAGAAATAATATTTGGAAATTCACTTTTTATAGATGTAAAAGGGGATTGACTTTTGCATGAAACTTTATGAAGTGAGGCACGATTGTTCGATATAAATACTGCTTATATAAGAATGAATTGACGCATTTTCTCAATCAGGTGAAGGCGGGAGTAGGTTTGCTTAAAAAAGAGCCTGTATTTTGTCAGTCTTCTTTACGTGTCTAAACCATTCATTCAATTACTATGAAACTGGCGACGTGTTATGTTCGCAAACAGGAAAGTTTCTGAAAAAGAAAATCTAGAAACTGTCTCCGATATGCTTTGCATACACGAACCATTGAACCAAACTACTGAACCTATCCTAAAAATTTCTTCATTAATAAGAAGCTGTCTAAGCAAAATAGACTATTAACATTAGCGTCATCTGTAATTTTGTACATTATATTCTAAGAATTCTTCCACTTACATTGTCTACATTATCCTCGAGTAATATATCACAATTTTATTTTCATTCTAGATTTGCCCCGTCCAAATTGCAAATGGTAAGAGAAGCGAGAATCGAGAATCGACATGGGGAGAGATCGAAATCGAGACCGGACCCATGGTCGAATTCGTATGTGGGACTAAAATTAGAATTAAGAGCGTGATCGGAATTGGAAGAAGGTGAGATAAGGAGATTAGAATTGAGAGCGGGGCTAGAATCAAAATGTACCTAGATCGTGACCGGGTTCGAAATCAAAAACAGGATTGCGATCGAAATAGAGACTGAGACAAATTGACAGCGAGAGCAAGACCGGGACCAAAATCGAGAACGAAATAACGATTGGTTTACATCAAACAATGTGTTTAGTATTGTAATCGGTCGATATATTAGATGAAGGATTCATTCTATGTCCACGCAGGCGGAGCCGTGGGCAGCAGCTAAAATACGACATAAGTTTGTCTGTATTTTATTAATAGAAGACAGGTTTCGTCAATATTTGCTTTATTTTCTTTTAGGATAATATTTGTTGATGACATCACTTTACGTTTTGGATAGAACCGTGCCCTCGCGCTGCGATGGTTAAAAATCCTTTCATGCCAGTACTTTCCGAACAAGCTTTTCGTATTATCTATCAGCGAAACTTCTCATATATACATGTAATAAATTCCTACTGCATTTGTTTACGGTTGTTATATTGCTTGATATTGACAATGTCACTTTTGGTGTTTTTTTTTTATCGAGTTGATATTTTTGTGGTGATTTCCTATGTAATTAAATGATAGTTTTTACTCATAAACTTAAAATATGCAATATTTTATTAAACACTCGTTTCTGGTCGTTCGGAAAACACGTTGACAATTGACATCCACTGAGCCAGAGCGTAGTGTTTAAATGCTGTTGTTGTTGAAGAAGCGTTTGCTGGTCAATTTTAGTCGTAGATATACAAAAAATAAATGGAAATCTTGTGAAATGTAGGGAAGTAATGGTTATAACGATTGAACAGTACCTAATATTTGACAAAGCGATTACCTCGTTGGCAGGGCAGTCGAAATGAAGTCAACTGACAAATACAGCAAAAAGAAAAAGCCTCAGCATTCAATTGACGAGACATCCTATTTGAGACTATATTTACATTACGTCAATATTTCGTGATGTGAATTTATTCTAAACACATCCACTGATTACAAAGACATATTTTCTTTATAATGCCAGAACAATACGGCTTGAATTAAATAAGATGCTATCGCTAGTTCCGTCACCGAGCACTTGGTATATTACGTATGGGTTAATAAAATACCATTGTCGTGAGTGACATTGATGGGTAGCTCGTACGGCTTACCTACGGATATCAACCAATCCATTATGAGCTGTTAATTAAATCAATTGAAATGAAGTCATAGTGCATGGGTTACGCTACCGGTTTATCATGACAATCTTTGCCCGATCGTGTCATACCGCGAATTAATGAAAATGTGAAGGATTTTAAAGGGCCACTTCAACTTTCACTCCACTGTTTACCTTTAACGTGCGGAAGACTTGAAGTACTATCAACAGACAGATGTATTTAGTTCTTCATTCGTGAACTGTGTAAGGTTAACCTCGAAACTATATATATATATATATATATATATATATATATATATATATATATATATATATATATATATAAATCAAGAACGGTATATTCGACCCTGTTCAAAACAATTAAAACAATTTTCGTTGTATGTATTTATTAAGAGTTACCTTCATTATTTTCTTCATATTTTTTTAACATACGGTTTAGAAAATGGAGGAGGTATATAACTTCTGCACCTTTCGGAGCGATTATTTCAGAAAATGTTCAATTAGTCAAAATATTTGCTTACCTTAAACTGCTTTTGAAAGAGCTGTCGAAATATGTGTCACACCTTGATGTTTGCCGAAAAACCTTTTTTTTTTCAGCTTCTGTTTCATGTATTTCCTGCCCCCCTAGAAATATTTATTTTACAGTATGGGCTTGTACGAGACAGGTATCCTCCAAATTATCTTGCAGTTTTGGAGTAAAATGCCTGTGACACACAGACGGACATGACGAAACTATAAGGGTTCCGCTTTTGCTATTTTGGTACGGAACCCTAAAACAATGAACGAGTAAAGTGAATTGAGGGAAAAATAAATAAACACATTCATCCTTGTTAATTTGTAAATTCTCAATATTTCATTTCTATGTAATTTATCTTTATTATTACAAAAATTTTTAAAATCGATTTTGAAACTCGTAAAGTTATTACGATTTCATACTTTTCTTTCAATTTTATTCGAAATAGTACAACATATATTAAACTAGCTACATGTTTCTCTTGGTCTTTCTTTTTGTACTGGATAGATACTGTTTTTCATAATTTTTCTTTATTTTTTTATAAATGACTGCATCAATACATTTCTTACTATGTACATTTTCCAATGCTATTCTGCAATTATATTAACATTTAATTCTAAGACGTAATTATGATTATCAAGGTGAAAGCGAAGAATTGATGTTTATTTTTATACTGCCAGTTTTTGTCGCCGTTGGTGGAAAAATGAAATGGGAATTGTGGTGTTTGTGAAGGTCGGTTTTCAGTATATTTTAAATTCACGTCTATTATTAGTTCCTTAAAAATTTACCATTTCTTTTGAGTATTCACAACAGAGTGCAGATAACTTTTGCTGGAACATATTGGCTGCATTTATTAGATGCTGCACTCTCATTTGCAATAGTTAATTGCTAACTGTTAAAGTTAAAAACTTATTTCAAATGAGAGTTTGAAGCACGCCCCTGTAAAAGTCGTACTTGAACGTATCAACTCGATCATAAATATGAAACTAAATTTCTGTCATTTCCGTGAGTTTGAAAGACAAAGGTCTAATGTACCATCTGCCATATCTACCGTTTACGAAATGGGGAGCATATTTTAGTATGAATTCAGTATTTAGTTTGCTGGCACTATTTATTTTGTGGCTTGCAATTGTAATTTTAAAAGTATAAACATAGATGGACATAGAACTTGAGTGGCTTGACTTGCTTTAGAGTATACAGCCACTACGTCAGTACATCGCACGATATACCGCCGCTGTGAAGTTGGTCACGAAAGCGTCGCTATGGCGCCATATTGAAGATGAAACGGCCGGGGGCGTTGAAGCAGCACGTTAGATCAGCAGGCGATTCAGAGCGGCAGAGTTTCGTGCGTTGTACTGTACTGCGGACGTCGTGAAGCGCGCGTTGCAACTGGCCAATCATATGAACAACACGTGTATTACAAAATGGGCGTTTGTACTGCGTTTACGAACGTATATCGTAAAAGTCGTATAAAGTTCGTATATCGTAAAAGTTGGCGTTAGAGTGCGTCAGCATAACACAACCTCATTGCTGTTCATCTGAACTCGGCCAAATGATACCGTTTAATCACAAAAATGTACTCGGTTTGAGGGAGCATGTTGTCTACGACGTCCTCAGATCGGCGGGTGCCAAAATAGGAACTTGTGTTAGCGAGATCCGGATGGTAATTGAGACATCCATTATATAGACTGTAATATAATTTATTTATAACATAAATAACTATATTAATTTCATAAAATTGCTGTAACAATATACTTTATTAAGTTTTCAATGATAACAAAAGAAATGCGAGTTTTCTTGTATAGTTTTAAACCACACAATGAGCGTAACTATAATGCATGGTTTTCAATGATCAACAGCTCGGCCTTCCCGCACACGCCTCGCCGGCCATAATCTCGACGCTGCTCGTCCTCCAGTCGTAACCTCGACCAGCACGCCACCCACCAGTCCAACCAACACTCTGAAGCCTTACTTTCAAAATACGACTGTTCCTGCACAAGAACACGCAAATGAGATATTGTTAGTATAGAACTGACTTATTAGTCCGTCAGCGAATTAGGGTGTTTATTTGCGTTCTAAATTATAAATGTCCAAAGCTAACACTTTTAATCGAACTCGGATAGTTGGTGATTACTGCCGATCGACTTCTAGTACACTGGAAAAAATATTGGGGCGCCTAATTACTTAACTACATTAGTTGTAATGGATACTAACGTATACAGAATTTTTTTAGTACATATTTGGTAAACTGACACTTAGTGAATACTACATATTTGGTAAACAGACACTATGTGTTATAATGCCACTTCAGTATGCATTAGTTGAACATTATTATGCTGCAAATATCTTTTGGTTAGTAAGCAACTGCCTGACTGACAATTGGCAGTGACCCTACATTAGATATATGTACATTTGATTATTAACAATTATTTTTTATCACAAGTCACATTTACATATTATGCATATATATAAAATAAAAATTACACATATACTATCAATTACCTGATTCGCAGAGAACAAGCCTTGTTGCTTGGTTTGGCAGCAAATGGTTGCTGTGTGTATGTACAAAAACAAACAATACTAGCATATACTGGTCACAATGACCAGAGTGTAATGACCTGACCGCATTGCAAAGTGCTGTAAATGACGTCATGAATATTATTACAACAATTTAGGGTAGTGCGTACCCGCATACTGTACTCGCTAATGTAGATCGTAGTCATCACAGATGTAAGTAAGCATTAATAAATAGTTATAGCATTAATGATAATATAAAATCACGCCTATTTCCCAGAAGGGTAGGCGGAGACTAGATTTCCACATGGTACGATCTATGTATGCATATCTCTCTTGATCCGCTGACATCCATCAATCTTTTCAAGCGAGCTCGTCGGTTTTGGATGCTTAAAATTTGGCCCTTTCTAAATATACCACTAGTATGGTCTGCATAGGACTTTCTAGGGCGGCCCTAGATATTTATCTAAAAATGATATTTCAATCATTTTTGTAATATTGAATTTGCAATATATGTATTATATATGGCAAACATATATCTAATATTATGCAATATATTTATAATACGCGCTTAAGTGCATAGGATAGATATTTTACTTTAAACAAATATATATCTATAGGTTTCAATTTTTTTTCGCGGGTGTACTAGCTGATCGCAGATTTATTAAATATTAGAATTCGGTGTTTGACACTAAAAATGATATATATGACAAATACATTAATTAACTAAGATTATTTCATAATGTTAATTCTTTTGCGCACCCGTCTTGGCTACTGGACGCCCGATGAGAGACCTACAAATCCTTCCGTTTAGTGCACTAAAATATTTTTTAAAGTTCGCGACATGCAGAGTGTGTGGTAGCTAAGTGTAGCTTAAGCTATATAATAGATTCCTAAGAATTTAGCATGCAAATTACCAAAGGAGAACCCGATATTTGAGCTTTATATAATAAAATTTAAAACCAAATTCAAATTTTCCTTGGGCGTTTCACAAACTACCAATATGTAAACTAACCATATGTCGGCAACATTAGATCTATAAAAGGTGATTCTCACTTATTTTAATTGGTTTGTGGCATTGCTATTTGTTTTTAATTAAAAACAGGGTGATTTGTAATATTTTACTTTCCTGTGTCTTATAAAAATTGTATTTCTTTTATTAGATGTTGCAGAAAAAACTTAAAAAAAAATTAGGGAAGCGGTTAACCCTGTAGGCCAACCTTAATTTTTTTAAAGAGTTGACGCGATTTTTTTAGTAATAATTTTGAGAATGCGAATTTGATTCGATACATAATTTTAGAATTATTTTAAGAGAAGTTTTTATTTTTATTTCTTTTTTTTAAATATCTTGAATAAATTAATCCATTTCGACTGATCTAACGACAATCAATGCAGGTTTTTAAGTTCTATAAATGAATTCAGAAAGTGCTTTTAATTAGATACAAAATTCGGACTATTTTGAAAAATCACTTTTTGCGATTTTTTTTTGTCAAGATATGCCTCGCGAACGAATCAACTGGTTTCGACCGGCCCGGCGTGATCGACGTGATTTTTTAATGTTAAAAGCTGATTAGTTTTTGGAATTGCTCAGTAAAGCCGTTAAAAATTATTCCAAGAATCCACATTTAAAAAATATAATTATAACATCTCTGAACATGGGTTATTTTCTGGTTTGAGCAACTCTATTTGTAATCTTGTCAATGTGGGTAGTATATTGGAATCTATCACTAAAAATATTTTTTATTTGAGAGTTCCGACTCTTGCTCATATGCTCAGTGGAAGCAACAAGAGGTGATAGAGAAGATTATACATCAGCGATTCGGAAGTGATACAGAAAATGACATTAGTGTTGACGTCTGTTGAGGGCCGAGTCTGCGTTCAGAACACGTGCTCTCAGAGCATCATAGCTTCTGTATGAATAAAGCTAGTTATGCGAGATGATAGAATAATTATTATTGGTTTTCACTTTATGATCGAAAACGTAACAGTTTAGAAATCGTAACGCCGCGCTGAGTCACCCGGCACTCCTCAATGACAACTCTGTCGCTATCGCACTATAAGACGAACAGCGTCCCTTTATCCTGATGTTCACTCGTGAAGCTGAAAATATTGACTAACCTATAAATTTGAATATGCGATTCTGTCTTCGTATAGGGAAAGTTAAAGTTAAGAATTATCAACGTAACAATGAAGTACTAAGTCCACAAATATTATTTTCCGGGCGGTCGGTGTCGTATTACGTTGTCGCTCTTAGTAAAGCTTAGATCACTGTGTGACTTATGTTCTGCTTCGCGCTCAGCGGCCGACTGCCGCCCACTGGGTATCACCCGCTGTGTAATACGTAGCGACAGAATTATTTCAGTTTTGATAAAATGTGTTATTTGATTATCATGATTTTTGACAGTACTATTACAGTAGTACTTCAACGCGGGCGCGCCTCGACGGCGACCGTGACGGCAAACGGCATGACGCTCTCTTATGTCGTCATGCTCTCTTTGCCGCCACTCTCTACACCTGGTGTGCGCAAAGGCACGTGTATCATATACTTTGATAATTCTCTATTCATCTTGTATTATATTCTCTATATTATTCTAATAATAATAAAAATGTATTTAATAAGAAAACTCTATTAGATTTTTTTTTATTTTACTCAATATTTATTTGTTTTGTTTAACTATAAATTGTTTCAATAACTGTCAATTTCGACATTTTTCGTTTGCCGTGCCTATTGTGAAGTCTTTGTATGTTTTCCAATCGAATATAATATTAAAATAAATAACGTACTGTCAAAAGACAGAACACGAAGCTTATAAATATTTCATAACTGCAAAGAATTTAATAAGAACGTTAATATAAATATTCAATTATAAATAAATAATGCATTAAAATTAGACATTGCAGGGAAAAGAAAATATGTTAGTACATTTGAAGAAACTCCTATGTTTTTAATAAACTTTATATTTATACATACATATTATTTGCTCAATAAAGAATATTACGGAACACTCGTCGAATGATCGAGTTATCCGTGACGTACGAAGTAGTCAAATATTTCGGAGAAGGCTTCTGAAGAACTAAGAGTTTGATGGGGTCATGTCTATAATCAAAATTATGGTCATGGAAATATGAAATCTCCGGCAGTGGGACTTATCCGACGTCGGCTTTTGGAGTAAAGACGAATCGCATCAGCCCAGTGATGAGACTAAATACGTTGCAATGTTACGGTAACTTACGAATTTAGAATAAATTCATGTAATTTAAACAATTAATTTCAAATCTCTTCGACTATATTGGTATTCATTAAAAATGAATAACAGTAATTTTGAAAGAAACAATGTGTGGTAGAGCCGTGCTGTAATTAACGCGGCTAGAGTAAGGAAATGGGCCACCTCGGCCGGTGACACCACACTCTCAGAATATAAACGAGAAGTGACAGCTTCCGCTGTTCGTTTCGTCCAATGAGTGAGAGTACCGGTGGCCAATTTCCCCTTTTATCACCCCATCCTCCATCGCCTTACTACCTCATCCCACACCCCCTTCTTTCGCCGCACTTTCCCCGGAAACAGTTCACTTCATTTCGTCAGATCTTTCCTATTCTTACCCAAGAAGCCGGTAACGAACTGGTGACTTCTCTGGGGTTATGAGTATTCATGGGCGGCGCCATGTACACATGAGCACACAATATACTGACGACTCACCTGCTCGTTTGCCCCTTGACATACTACAAAAATATAAATTTTCATGCAAAATTTATAAAATTCGTTAAATCGCGTTTCAAATCAAATCGAAATTTTCCACAAAATAACCACAAAATAAAATATAAATAAAATAGTAAAAGATGTATTTGTCTGATATGTACAGCACTGGCTTCTTCGTCACAATTTTATTTGTCTCATATATCCGACCACGGCTAATTCAGGATTAATATTAGAAGCAAGCTTCCCAAAGGTTCGATGCCATTACTTATTTATTATATTTTAACTATCGCAGAACATAAAGAGACACCAGAAACAAACTTCATTTAAAAACAGTCATATAACAAGGGCTATCATACCGCGTCTGAACATGTTAATGGAAAAAACCCATGGGATTGGACTGCTCGGCTATCAGGGTGCTTCGTGTTATTTCTAAGTACTAATTTATTAATTATTCAGTACTTTGTATTGTTGAACAAAAAAAATAGCAACCTTTGAGTTTCTCGCCCGTTCTTCTCGAGGTGAGTTAGCGCACGAAACGGATGGTAATATTGATGTCGAAAATAATTCGTTATTGACATGTTTCAAATGTAATTATATTACCTACGAAATAAAGATATTTTATTTCGTAGGTAATATATAATACACAGAAACACACGCACAGGTAGAAAAATAATAGAAATGAGATGTGAAATTATCAATAAATAACACTATCATTTTATTTACAGAACGTTAATACAATACTTAGACAAATTCCTTACAACTAGTCAAATATACATACAGGACGTTTTCAGCAAGATCTTAAATAAAACTACACTAAGCGTTTGTAGTTAAACATAAATAAAAAATAACAAATAGGGATACAGGAAAACTATTAAAAAAATAATTTACAGATATATCAAAAGTACGGTCAATTTTGAAAATAGACACAGTTCAATGTTTTAACTAATCTTCACATGAATTCACATCTGCTGATGGTTATTCTATTATTAAAAACTATAAACACAGATTAATTTTTAACCATTAATATTAATTTATACATAAACATTTTCACCAAAGAAATGTATTTTTGTACCTGAAACATAAAAATATTTCTAATTTCTATTCATTATTTATATGAGCTTCCTTAATCATGATTTAAAAAATATATTATTTGACACTGATAGTAGAAACATGGAGTTAAGTCAGATACAGTGTCGTCGTACACGTCCTCGAGACTGCGTATTGAACAACGAGGAAGCACAAATATAAAACACGTTCATCCTTCAATCCACATTGCAGATGACGAGACAGATGTATTTTGCTGAACTGTAACCGCCGTGGATGACCTGGCGCGAGATACCCGCGGTGACCTCAGAGCCCGCCTACGATTACGTTTATCTGGCAACATGTAAATAAAAGTTGTGCTTGTCGATGGCTAGTATTGAGAGATATAAGTATTAAATTACATCGAACATGTATCTAATAGATAGCAATAGTACAATATTACATAAGAAAGAATAAAATTCTTAAGCATAAACCGCCAGACGTCCTGCCCGTGGGCCGTGCCGTGGCCATCGACACACCATCAAGGCCTAGAGCCTAGGGCAGCCGCAGGACGGCCGGCGCGGCAGGCGGCGTTCACTCTCGAGCGCCCTCGTGCGTGTTATATCCAGCCGTCCGTGCGCGCCGAAAGGGCTACTACATCATCACCGACGCCGGCGCAAGTATCTTATCAAGCGACACTCGCCGTTGCCGGTGCCAGCGCCGGTGACGTCACGTGACTGCAGGCCAACGCGCGCTCGCTGCGGGGGCACGAGTTGCGCTGTAATTGTATATTTTCAAAATTCAAAAAATCGATGAAAAAAATTGATAGAAGCTGTTCGACTACGTCATGCTTCATACGATTTTACAACCGCTAAGTACAAAGACTACTTGTGGAGAGTAATCAGGAGAGACCTAAAGTTAGGAGATATCGACGATAAGTCACCAACTGATTTGTCGAAGCGCAACTTATTAGAATGCGTTTGGAACACGATTCCGTTATGTTAAAATTTTAAATGATATACGCATAACAAAAACTAGTTATACTCGTATCGTTCAAGTATTGTCTTGAACATCTATATTATTTGTGCTACTAAGAAATGACGTAACTAACATTTTTATCAAAATTAAAATAATATCACACAGTTGTAATTAGTAGTGAGACACGTCTGCGGTTAGTCTTTGACGGAAATGTATTACTTTTTTAAATAACGCGATACTAAAAGTGTCGTTCTTTCTACTACTCTTCTACGAGTGACATCATTCCTGCCGAAGGGCTAAAGACGTCTTAGTAATGTTTACGCACACTAAAGGTATCTTCAAAGAACGCCCACCACCCGCGGGCGCACTTTGTAGACGACGACATTCTTCTTCAGTGTGAATATTTGGAATGCTTAACTATGCATCATCGTTTTGTCGACCTGCACAATGCGCAGGTCGACAAAACGCAGTGTGCACTAGTTGCAGCGCAGCACACTTTATTCTTCCGTTAGATATTCTGCATTTTTGAGTTGGTGTACCAAACGCGTCTAGCCATTTATAGATGGAAATTAAATATCCTGTTATTCCATTTATCTTATTGAGTGGCTGTGGCCGTAATAGGTATGTCCTTAGAGCCATTGCAGAGTCACCGATTATTGCGCACGGGCCGGCAACTGATGGTCCAAGACGTGGTTTATTTGACGGAATATTCACCCTATTGTTGTAGACGTATACATATTTCTGAATGTGTGAATATTCCTCCGTCACGGTTTTTGCCATAAGCGCTAACGCCTACAAAAACAAATCTATAATTGGCATTAACCAATGCTGTGACAATACTATTATATTAAAAATATTACCGGTATTAAAAAGATTTGTGCATTAAGAAATTTTATTTCCTAAAAGATTTAAAAAAAAAATTAGTCATAAAAAATGTTTACTTTTTTTCAGATTGGAAATTATACAAAAATAGGTGGACAATAGTTACATAAGGGATGCATTTAAAAAGTCGTTGGGCAAACGTAAAAGTACAACCGGCGGAGCAGCTGAATACGGACTTTATAAGAGTATGAGCGACAGGTGCCACTCTAATAGCCGACCTACTGCCACACTCAGAGAAGTCACTTAAATTTTAATCCTCCTTTAGTGGTTCCTTAGTAATGGTTTAACGAACTGTCACTCCCAGAGTCGGTTAAATGTCCCTTAAACCACCTTAAAGACCATTAATTTTAAGTAGACAATATCGGTCACTTAACTTCGTTAATGATCCCTTAACTTTGATTTGACAATTAAAAATGTAGTAGTTAACATGTTAGTATTGAAATAAACAAAACTGACATTAATATAATTGTACTATGTATACCTCTGTAGAATAACTCAATATTAGGAATAGGTATGAAAATGGCCAAAACTGCCTAGTTTATAACAGTGTGCACTAATATATAGCTCACAAGATATAGGTTATTTTGGAATCTTGACAGCAATATTTTTTGGACACTTGAGATGATTGATGATTTTTTTTTTTGTTTGTTACTATTTTTATTAAATCCATTATAAGATACTTTTATGCTAATACATATATATATATATATATATATATATATATATAGATTTGTAAAATTTACTTACAATCTTGTCAAAAATGAAGAGTATTTATGTAAATTGAATAGAATCTCTTGGATCGATTGTTTGCTTCCAGCACTGATCATACTTAAGTAGTCTTAACTAAGGAGCCGTTAAAGGGCGATTCTGGGACGCATCCAGATTTAATGTTGCTTAGTATTTTTATTGAACTTTAACTAAAGAGAGATTAACCTAAATTTAAAGGAGCTCTCTGAGTGCGGCAGCTAGAGGCGAGAGGGACCGTCAGCTCGTGGCCGTCGCTACCTGAAAGATGTTCTGCTCCAAGCGAATGAAGCTGTCCTCTCGGGACTGCCTCAGAGGACCGGCGCCTAGTGCCCGCCCTGCTGCTGGCCACACCCCTAAGTTCAATCCCTATTTCGACTGAACTCCGAACAACGAAGTGTTTAAAAAAAAGAGAAGACAGAATCAGCATCCAATACTATTTTGAAGTTTATACTAGATAATAATAAAAAAATCAAAAGACGACAAACAGCCAGATAAATATCCCTCGATGCTTTCTCACAGGGACTTGCTCCGGCGATCAAAAAGTTTTCAGCGTATCATCAGCACTCTGCCAGAGGTCGTGTTTTGAGTATTGTTCAAGACATTGAACTGAAGATATAACGTCTAGCACATTAAACTCGACACAAGTATCTTCGGTTTCAGACACAAACGAAATATTAGAACATCCTAGAGCTTTTTTCCGAATCTTGTTATAAACTAGTTATTGACATCCACATTTATAAATTTTAGGTAATAAGTTTTTAATTGATTAGTATTAATAATGTAGTTGTTACTTTAATGTACATAACCCTTACCTAAAACTAACAGTCGAACGTACCCACGGTATGATTGCTCCCTTCATTATTGTATCTTTTTAGGGTTCTGTGCCAAAATCGTAAAACCGAACCCTTGTAGTTTCCTCATGTCATGTCCGCCCGTCCGTCCATTTGTCGGTAGGTCACAGACATCTTACTGAAAAACTACAAGTGGTATGTTGATGAAATTTGTATGTAAGTGTATTGTATAAGCCGCTACTTAGTTTGGTAGTTAATAACAAAAATAAATCTTTCTAATGGAGGCACTCCACACATGTAGGACAACCTGAAAAAAATTAAGTGAGTGTGAATTCCGGTGGCCGCCTCCCCCTTCATCGCCCCTCACCCTCCCCATCTACCGCTCCCCTCTCCTCATCAGATATCCTACTGCACTTCAAAGGCCGACGACGCACCGGTGACTCGTCCAGATCGCGAGTGTCCATGGGCGGTGCAGACCACCTACACTCAGGTGGCGCGCAAGCTCATGCCCCTCGATATCAAAAAAACTACATGGATTTCACAATAATGGTATAAATTTCAATATTATTTTAGTATCTTCACATTAATATCCCGCTGAAAAATAAACGAGGATTCTATTTCTAGTTCAGTTTAAGAAATCACTCAGAGGCAAGTCCAACAGCTAGTTCTTTCTAACATTACTGAATGCTTTGTTCAATATAAATTTTCGATGGATGTTACTGGTGTTTTACCTTCTTATCAAATACAACCAGCTAGAGCACAGCGGCGGCGGCATAGCACCTGCCCTCCAGCAGGGCGGGTCCGGCCCTCCACTGCCCCGCGGCCAGGTCGTACAACTCGACGCTGTTTGTGTCATCGCCGCCAGCCACGACCAGCGCGCCGCCCAGCACGCCGGCCGCGCAGAACGCCCGAGGTACTGACATGTCGTGGACGAGGTGCGACTGCTCCTGCAAGAGCACGCCGACGTTAGCACAGGACCGCTCGTCAGCCGTCGGCGACTTGGGCCTACGCGACGTCATAATTATTCAATATCAATTGAAATTGAAACTAAAACCTTCCAACACTACCTCTCATTTCTATGAGTTAAGCGTTTATCTACACTCTAGAATTCGCTATATAATTTTTTAAGTGTACAGGTTTGTAAGTTTTACGGTATTTATAAGGGGACAATATCAAAAAAAAAAACCACTGATGTAAAAAATTGAATATTTGAAGCAGTTTTCAAAACTGCATATATTTCTAGAAATAATATTGTTGTACAGAGGATTTTTGAATGTTTCCTATCGCAAAGGGAAAAAGGAACCCCAATAAGATCACTTCGTCTTCTGTCTGTCTTTCGAGACCCTTTTTATCAGGGACGGATGGAGGTATCTAGTCGAAATGAAATACCACATGCTCAGGTCTGGAGTCTTTTGGAGCTGTAAAGAATAAAGGTTTCTAAATCAACGTAATCAAAAAGTACAGTCGAAATACCAGAATGTACGCCTTGAATGTTGACACGCTCAAGTAAATCAAAACATACAGGGTACTTCCCGCTGATCTGGGATCATGAAATTCGGTAAGAAGCGAGGTCTTACAGCACAAGTGAAGGAAAAATCCGAAAATCATCAATTCGTAGTTATATCGCGCGAAAAACATATTTTGTGATTATCGTGATTCAAGACTAACATCTGCAGCGGGAGCATGGTCGTGGTGTAGGCCGCGCAAGGGAGAACAGTTTTTAACGAAAAGGTAAAAAATAGAAAAAAAAACAGCAAAACTTTCGGCATTATCGCCATCAAAAGCAGACAAAAACCATCGGCTCTTGGTGGATGAAATATGTACATACATAATGAAGTGCGTACTGAACCCTCAGGCTGTGAGTCGCACTCGCCCGTTTTGTACAACATCGTCTAACGCCGTACGCACAAGTCATACTACTTCAGGTTTGCAGTTTATCCGCCGATGCCTTATGGTTTGACATCAAACAACAAATATAAGAAATGGAGCAAAACGAAATCAGATATACACTAAAATGCATCAAACTGCGCAGGAGTATGCCATCCCATTATTCCAATCAATTTTGTAATCGATATTTTTATAGCTTTTGAGTAGGCACAAAGCGTAGGTAGGATCACACCGGGCACGGCTGGCATGAGCCCGCGCGACTTGTTTACGACTTCGCGCGATTACCGAGAATCGGTCGGGGTTATTTTCCATTAACAAATATATGTTAGGGTTCAAAAAAAAAATGTAAAGAAAACGCACTTTTTTTGGGCACTTCAAAACTACTTATATTTCTGAAGGGGCCACGTCTCCGTAAATATTAGGTCTAAAAGGATGACTGTCACTTGTGTTAATCAATTATATGGTATATTCTTAAATAGTATCGTTTGTAATATTTTATTTTTTCGTGACCCATAAAAAAATTTATGGCTTTAGTCGACGCGCAGAAAAAACCTGTAAGATGCAGCTCTCGAGGGTCGGCGCACAGACGACGTCCGGAAGCCGCCCGTCAGAGCGCCCCTCGGGGGCTGCGCTTGACGCTTAAGGAGATGAGGAAAACAGATATTTTACTGCTAAGTTTCACTCAAACCTCCAAGAAAACTTGAGATCGCAAAACGCGAAGGTCATACTTAGTTGTTAGCAGACTGGCTATTGTCTTTCCTTCGTTTAACCATTAGATAAGAGGTTATGACGTTTTCAAGGCAAAAACGAAATCACACAGGGGTAAGTAAAATAAAAATCATAAAAAACTCACAGTCTCCAAGTTGTAGCATCTGACTGCTTTGGTGCCATTGCCTTTTTTGTTCCACCCCCCGACCAAGTAGAGGTTCTGGCCGTGGACGGCGGCAGGAGCGCCATTGACGCGGCCGTCGTCGCCCGCCGGCAGCAGAGGGCGCAGGCGCCGCCACTCGTCCCACGCCGGCGCGTACCGCAGCAAGGCGTTATAGTAGTCATCGTCCGGCGTCCGCCCCCCCACTATGTACACCGCCCCTGACACACAAAGGGAAAGGTGACACGCGTTTCTTTCTACGCTTCTAATAATAGTGAGGTTACGTACGCGACCTCACTATTATTAGAGGCGCAGTAAATAAGTTTATTCTTAAAATTCATTATTTCATTAAGGATTACATTCCCGAAAATAAGTAATGCTTTTGTTTATAACACTTTTTTTAATAAAAGCAGTTAAACGTTTAGGAAAATCATTGTCATGTCGCTTTTAGAGATGACAAAATAAAATTCTGAAATTATAAAAAAATAGTTAATTTTAAAAAGAAGCTTTGAATTTCTGAATTTTTTTAAAATGCGAAAGCAAAAATCCTAAAAAGCTTGTAAATGTCACAACTACAAGTTGTACCGCGCAACGTTCACCTACGTCGAGCGCAAACCACCACTCAGTCCGATAAAATACAATAAAACGCACTATAATACGATATAAACGCGCCGAAGGACGAAGGGCAAGAGCGTGTTGAAAAACGTCAAGGCCCTAGCGTCAGCCTCAGGGCGCCAATGCGAGGTCGTACGTAGATGGTGCAGTTATTGATCTGGTCCTCGGTCGTTTGCTGCCGGTCAGGCTGATGTAGCTTACGTCGCGGAAGGGCACTGGAACTCAAATAGTTGCAGGTCGCCAATGCGAGGTCGTACGTAGATGGTGCAGTTATTGACCTGGTCCTCGGTCGTTTGCTGCCGGTCAGGCTTATGTAGCTTAAGTCGCGGAAGGGCACTGGAACTCAAATAGTTGCAGGTCGCCAATGCGAGGTCGTACGTAGATGGTGCAGTTATTGACCTGGTCCTCGGTCGTTTGCTGCCGGTCAGGCTGATGTAGCTTAAGTCGCGGAAGGGCACTGGAACTCAAATAGTTGCAGGTCGCCAATGCGAGGTCGTACGTAGATGGTGCAGTTATTGACCTGGTCCTCGGTCGTTTGCTGCCGGTCAGGCTGATGTAGCTTAAGTCGCGGAAGGGCACTGGAACTCAAATAGTTGCAGGTCGCCAATGCGAGGTCGTACGTAGATGGTGCAGTTATTGACCTGGTCCTCGGTCGTTTGCTGCCGGTCAGGCTTATGTAGCTTAAGTCGCGGAAGGGCACTGGAACTCAAATAGTTGCAGGTCGCCAATGCGAGGTCGTACGTAGATGGTGCAGTTATTGACCTGGTCCTCGGTCGTTTGCTGCCGGTCAGGCTGATGTATTTTAAATCGCGGAAGGGCACTGGAACTCAAATAGTTGCAGGTCGCCAATGCGAGGTCGTATGTAGATGGTGCAGTTATTGACCTGGTCCTCGGTCGTTTGCTGCCGGTCAGGCTTATGTAGCTTACGTCGCGGAAGGGCACTGGAACTCAAATAGTTGCAGGTCGCCAATGCGAGGTCGTACGTAGATGGTGCAGTTATTGACCTGGTCCTCGGTCATTTGCTGCCGGTCAGGCTGATGTATTTTAAATCGCGGAAGGGCACTGGAACTCAAATAGTTGCAGGTCGCCAATGCGAGGTCGTATGTAGATGGTGCAGTTATTGACCTGGTCCTCGGTCATTTGCTGCCGGTCAGGCTGATGTATTTTAAATCGCGGAAGGGCACTGGAACTCAAATAGTTGCAGGTCGCCAATGCGAGGTCGTATGTAGATGGTGCAGTTATTGACCTGGTCCTCGGTCGTTTGCTGCCGGTCAGGCTTATGTAGCTTACGTCGCGGAAGGACACTGGAACTCAAATAGTTGCAGGTCACCAATGCGAGGTCGTACGTAGATGGTGCAGTTATTGACCTGGTCCTCGGTCGTTTGCTGCCGGTCAGGCTTATGTAGCTTAAGTCGCGGAAGGGCACTGGAACTCAAATAGTTGCAGGTCGCCAATGCGAGGTCGTACGTAGATGGTGCAGTTATTGACCTGGTCCTCGGTCGTTTGCTGCCGGTCAGGCTTATGTAGCTTAAGTCGCGGAAGGGCACTGGAACTCAAATAGTTGCAGGTCGCCAATGCGAGGTCGTACGTAGATGGTGCAGTTATTGACCTGGTCCTCGGTCGTTTGCTGCCGGTCAGGCTTATGTAGCTTAAGTCGCGGAAGGGCACTGGAACTCAAATAGTTGCAGGTCGCCAATGCGAGGTCGTACGTAGATGGTGCCGTTATTGACCTGGTTCTCGGTCGTTTGCTGCCGGTCAGGCTGATGTATTTTAAATCGCGGAAGGGCACTGGAACTCAAATAGTTGCAGGTCGCCAATGCGAGGTCGTACGTAGATGGTGCCGTTATTGACCTGGTCCTCGGTCGTTTGCTGCCGGTCAGGCTTATGTAGCTTAAGTCGCGGAAGAGCACTGGAACTCAAATAGTTGCAGGTCGCCAATGCGAGGTCGTACGTAGATGGTGCAGTTATTGACCTGGTCCTCGGTCGTTTGCTGCCGGTCAGGCTTATGTAGCTTAAGTCGCGGAAGGGCACTGGAACTCAAATAGTTGCAGGTCGCCAATGCGAGGTCGTACGTAGATGGTGCAGTTATTGACCTGGTCCTCGGTCGTTTGCTGCCGGTCAGGCTTATGTAGCTTAAGTCGCGGAAGAGCACTAGAACTCAAATAGTTGCAGGTCGCCAATGCGAGGTCGTACGTAGATGGTGCAGTTATTGACCTGGTCCTCGGTCGTTTGCTGCCGGTCAGGCTTATGTAGCTTAAGTCGCGGAAGAGCACTAGAACTCAAATAGTTGCAGGTCGCCAATGCGAGGTCGTACGTAGATGGTGCAGTTATTGACCTGGTCCTCGGTCGTTTGCTGCCGGTCAGGCTTATGTAGCTTAAGTCGCGGAAGAGCACTAGAACTCAAATAGTTGCAGGTCGCCAATGCGAGGTCGTACGTAGATGGTGCAGTTATTGACCTGGTCCTCGGTCGTTTGCTGCCGGTCAGGCTTATGTAGCTTAAGTCGCGGAAGGGCACTGGAACTCAAATAGTTGCAGGTCGCCAATGCGAGGTCGTACGTAGATGGTGCAGTTATTGACCTGGTCCTCGGTCGTTTGCTGCCGGTCAGGCTTATGTAGCTTAAGTCGCGGAAGGCACTGGAACTCAAATAGTTGCAGGTCGCCAATGCGAGGTCGTACGTAGATGGTGCAGTTATTGACCTGGTCCTCGGTCGTTTGCTGCCGGTCAGGCTTATGTAGCTTAAGTCGCGGAAGGGCACTGGAACTCAAATAGTTGCAGGTCGCCAATGCGAGGTCGTACGTAGATGGTGCAGTTATTGACCTGGTCCTCGGTCGTTTGCTGCCGGTCAGGCTTATGTAGCTTAAGTCGCGGAAGGGCACTGGAACTCAAATAGTTGCAGGTCGCCAATGCGAGGTCGTACGTAGATGGTGCAGTTATTGACCTGGTCCTCGGTCGTTTGCTGCCGGTCAGGCTTATGTAGCTTACGTCGCGGAAGGACACTGGAACTCAAATAGTTGCAGGTCGCCAATGCGAGGTCGTACGTAGATGGTGCAGTTATTGACCTGGTCCTCGGTCGTTTGCTGCCGGTCAGGCTTATGTAGCTTACGTCGCGGAAGGACACTGGAACTCAAATAGTTGCAGGTCATAATGCGAGGTCGTACGTAGATGGTGCAGTTATTGACCTGGTCCTCGGTCGTTTGCTGCCGGTCAGGCTTATGTAGCTTAAGTCGCGGAAGAGCACTAGAACTCAAATAGTTGCAGGTCGCCAATGCGAGGTCGTACGTAGATGGTGCAGTTATTGACCTGGTCCTCGGTCGTTTGCTGCCGGTCAGGCTTATGTAGCAAGTCGCGGAAGAGCACTGGAACTCAAATAGTTGCAGGTCGCCAATGCGAGGTCGTACGTAGATGGTGCAGTTATTGACCTGGTCCTCGGTCGTTTGCTGCCGGTCAGGCTTATGTAGCTTACGTCGCGGAAGGACACTGGAACTCAAATAGTTGCAGGTCGCCAATGCGAGGTCGTACGTAGATGGTGCAGTTATTGACCTGGTCCTCGGTCGTTTGCTGCCGGTCAGGCTTATGTAGCTTAAGTCGCGGAAGAGCACTAGAACTCAAATAGTTGCAGGTCGCCAATGCGAGGTCGTACGTAGATGGTGCAGTTATTGATCTGGTCCTCGGTCGTTTGCTGCCGGTCAGGATTATGTAGCTTACGTCGCGGAAGGGCACTGGAACTCAAATAGTTGCAGGTCGCCAATGCGAGGTCGTACGTAGATGGTGCAGTTATTGATCTGGTCCTCGGTCGTTTGCTGCCGGTCAGGCTTATGTAGCTTAAGTCGCGGAAGGGCACTGGAACTCAAATAGTTGCAGGTCGCCAATGCGAGGTCGTACGTAGATGGTGCAGTTATTGATCTGGTCCTCGGTCGTTTGCTGCCGGTCAGGCTGATGTAGCTTAAGTCGCGGAAGGGCACTGGAACTCAAATAGTTGCAGGTCGCCAATGCGAGGTCGTACGTAGATGGTGCAGTTATTGACCTGGTCCTCGGTCGTTTGCTGCCGGTCAGGCTTATGTAGCTTAAGTCGCGGAAGGGCACTGGAACTCAAATAGTTGCAGGTCGCCAATGCGAGGTCGTACGTAGATGGTGCAGTTATTGATCTGGTCCTCGGTCGTTTGCTGCCGGTCAGGATTATGTAGCTTAAGTCGCGGAAGCACTGGAACTCAAATAGTTGCAGGTCGCCAATGCGAGGTCGTACGTAGATGGTGCAGTTATTGACCTGGTCCTCGGTCGTTTGCTGCCGGTCAGGCTTATGTAGCTTAAGTCGCGGAAGGGCACTGGAACTCAAATAGTTGCAGGTCGCCAATGCGAGGTCGTACGTAGATGGTGCAGTTATTGATCTGGTCCTCGGTCGTTTGCTGCCGGTCAGGCTTATGTAGCTTAAGTCGCGGAAGGGCACTGGAACTCAAACAGTTGCAGGTCGCCAATGCAAGGTTGTACGTAGATGGTGCAGTTATTGATCTGGTCCTCGGTCGTTTGCTGCCGGTCAGGATTATGTAGCTTACGTCGCGGAAGGGCACTGGAACTCAAATAGTTGCAGGTCGCCAATGCGAGGTCGTACGTAGATGGTGCAGTTATTGACCTGGTCCTCGGTCGTTTGCTGCCGGTCAGGCTTATGTAGCTTAAATCGCGGAAGGGCACTGGAACTCAAATAGTTGCTCAATCAATTGTTCAAAGTTAATAGGGAAAGTTACATGCAATAGTGATGTGTTAGATCAAACGGAAAGATTACGTAGACATGAAGTAAAAGGTTATTAGACATTTAAATTAATTGCCACATGTAGGATGTTTTAAAATCAAGGCTCTTGCTTATTAATACTATTGATATCGTTTTAGAAAATTAAATATAGGCTGAAATAAAACCCCAAAAAACACGCTTTAATACCAAACCGAACTAAAAAGTAGATAATAATTTTTACTTATAAAAAGTTTGTAATAGCAAAAAAAAAAAGTTCAACAATCAATCATGATTCATTAACTTAAAATTAGAGTACAACTTAAGTTATTAACTAAATATTTCAATTTACAGTAAAAAGCGTGGGGTGCAATTTTCTACATATTCACAATAACTCTACTTTTTAAATAGATACCAATGGAATACTTAACGGTATCATTTAATAACGAGCACCACAAGCTATTTCATACACATACATTCCTATTCGATTAGCCTAAACATGTAATTGGGCAGATGTCTTTGCATAAAGAACGATTCACATCGGGAATGCCGAATGACGCCGGTACGACTGAGTCGGCGAGGAGACGTGCAGATGTACACATGACATACGGTAAACGGCCCGTGTGACCACACACAAGTTCCGTTTCACGTGAGGTCACAGTCCGTCCGCCGTTCGCTCGAGGCAGCTCTCAACGCGGTCACACCTCTACTTATTTTTATAACATCACCAAAATCTGAGTCGTATCGGAAGGTGAACCCAATTTATCACAAATTATACAGATAAGCTCAACGGCCACGCTACTGGTCCTTGGTTCATCCATTCTACAAAACATTTAATTCTTTATTTTATTTCTTTAAATTTTACTTGAATTAACTTTTAATCATCAATTGATCATATCATTCAATGGGACATAGGATAATTAATCAAAGATTTTAATAAGATAACTTAACAAAGAGATAAAAAAAATTATGTAGTAGTTCAATAGAAAGGAATCATTTTCAATGAAACTTCCATTGAAAATGTAAAAAACAAAATCGTAAAATCTCCCAATTTTTACTGTTAAACAGTACAAATCATGTACAGAACACGTGGCGTGTAATCAAACCGGTCACCAACATTCTGTTCGCTACTACGCCACAGCACAGTAGTCTCCAGGAGCAGGGACTGCGCGTCGCCGCTGCCGCGGCCGCTCGCCCCGCATCTTAGCACTGGCAAGGCCCCCGAGACCTTCAATACGCCCAGGTATCTTTGGGAGACGTTCTTCTGTGTCGATTTGGGGAAATTCAAAGTATACATAAAAAATGATATGCTCAAATATTCTTTTTTTTTAATTTTTTTATTAAAATAATGAAAAATGAAAACCACAAAAACTCTTTTGGTAAACTTCGGACCCACTGCTGTGGCATGCCCTCTGGCGGTGCTAACGACTAACGACCGTCGTCACTGACGAGACAAGGACCGGGGCTGGCAACTTAACGTGTTAGTCGAGGTACAGAGAGGAGGCATTGATGGTAGACAAAACCACAGCGACAGCTTTACCCGTCAGGACAATTCAGTATCTTTTGATTGAAGACGATACTCGTAACCAAGGCGCCGTCTCTTTGACGCTCGTCACTTTGATAGATGTTCCACTATTATTGTATAACGCACAATAAACATAAACATTTCACTTACCGTGAGTGTTCCCCGTTCGATTTTGTCACATATGGCACTCAAATACTAATAACTAGGTCCTCGTGTTAGGACGAAAGTCAAAGACTTTGTGGTAGACGGCCGAGTTAAAGTCAACTTTGTGTGTTACTAATAAATACTACACATACAGAAGTGTTTGAAGACGAAATGAATTTACCATCGAGATGTTGTTAATTCACATTCAATTTATCATCGATGACTTGCGCTGACGTAAGGAGCAGAGTACTGACTGTGCCGGTGCTATTCCAGACTGCGTCTGCACACAACACAGCACTACCACAGCTGACACAGACCACCTACCGGCGTGCGTGACAACGCCCATGTTCCATCTCTGCTCGGGCATCTCCCCCACCTCGGCCCATTCGCCCGTCGCCGGGTCGTACGCCTCGACCGACGACTGCTTATAGCCTCCGAACGCGTACAGCTTGCCTCTGAGCGCCGCCAGCGCAAAGCGCTTTCGAGCTGTGCGCATCGGGGCGATCGGCGTCCACGTGTCGGTCTGGAAGAGGCAGAGACGACGTTGAGGCATGCGCTAGAAACATTCGCAAAACTTAGTATTAGTAAATCGTTGAATGATTAAATTCGAGTGCTCGGTCCAATGGTGTTAAACTCGCTGTATTTAAAAGCACGCGAATACGAAGTCGAGCGCTCGAACCAAATGAGTAAACGAGATCGTCGTATGGCCTACAACTTTGTGACTGATCGCAGAATAATGAGGAACTTCTAGTGGAGAATTTCCTGCCTCATTTCCTGTCAAGGGACCTACTCGCGGCGGCCTTTCGTCGTAGCGATCGAACTCGAGTCGCTACCGACGACGTGTCCGATTTGACATTTTGTCGGATGACTTTCAGTAAAGCCAAAAACTGGCTTTACTGAAAGTCATCCGACAAAATATGAAATCGGAAACGGATTAAAATAATGTCGTAAAATTCGACGCAATTTAAAACGCTATCGGCCACTAAAAGTGCCGAATTTCATATGAAACTATAAACATTGTTAGTGCACAATATTGGACCAATATATTTTACACACGTACATCAAAACTATTAGTACCGCATTGTGCGTTACGTCAAATCACAAACTTTGCGTCAGTCGCAAAGGACAGCCGACCCCCGCACAACTAAGTGAGTGCACGTGCCAGAGAAGCTTTTACAATTCAATTCATTGGGATCGTTTTAGATTTTTTATTCGTAATTACATCTTATTTTAAACGAGATGAACTAATTTGTTCAAAGGCCAAGGTTTCGGACCAAAACGTTTCCGAAGTATTCAAGAACGTACAGCAAAAGCTACAGGAGTATCGAGAACGACTGCTCGAGCTATTTCAGACGACCATGAGGCATCTGCCAGTTCTAGCACGAGTCGTCCTGCGGTCAACGGCCCGAACAAAGCTCTAAAGAGCAAAGAACATCGACTATCATCGGATGATTTTGATTCATCAGTCATCAGACAAGTCATCGGGTGTAACATGTACGACTTTCATTTGATCGTGCTCATCGTATCATGATCATTATAATAGAGTTCCGAAGCCGTTCTTACAAAGATGTACACAATTGATGAAAAAACTACGTTGTTGCACGTGTTTCCTGCACAGAGTAGGTATAAGCACTTTAGACGCCTATAACTAGAGAGACAAGTAAGTATGTCGATTATTACTCTGACACTAGTGTGAATTAAAGTGCACCAGCAAAAGAGCGTATTTTTATGGCACTTACGTCCTTTTGTTGAGAAGCACAGTTTTTCGGAAATAACTCAAAACGGTATATCCGAAGATGTTCAAAATAATCTTCATTCAAAGAATTTACTAAACGTTATATCCCTTATTTTTTTCATAGTTTTTGCACACACGATTTATAAAATAAAGGAGGAACAAAATTCCTGCTAATTAGCAGGAATTTTGTTCCTCCTTTGTTCCTCCTTCGGAAATAATTGCTCCGAAATTTCGGAGCAATTATTTCCGAAATCCTTCACGTAATCACAAAGATTGTTGAGAAACCGTAATTTTTTTTTTAAATTGTCGAAATACGATTGATATTTGCTAAAAAATATTTTTTTCAGCTTCTGTTACATGTATGGGGTGCCCCCCCTACCCGGCCCTTGACATATTTATTTTAGTTATTTAATTATCAGACAAGCAGTGGCTTATGGGAGACACCTATACTCCGAATTTCATTGATATATATTTTGCAGTCTTTAAGTAAAATTCCTGTGACATACGGCCGAACATCACGAAACGATAAGGGTTCCATTTTTGCCAGTTTGGTTCGGAGCCCTAAAAAGTGCCTATCTTAAAATATATATTGGAAAAATTAAACTAAGATATCAATTTCTCTGGATGTAATAAAAACTTTGAGTAGAATTTTACATGAACTGAAGTTTCAGTTCAAGAAGATTGAAAACGATAAGAGAATTTTAGCCGAAAAAGAAGACGTACGATACAGTCGTATGAAATATCTTAGAGATATTAAAAAATATCGAGCTGAGATCCGCGATATAACTTGTACCAACCAAACTTACCTTCATAGCGCACACACAAACAGTATGTTTGGTCTCACGGAAGCAAAATGGGCTTGAAAAAATCCATTTCCAAAGGAGCCCGGCTAATTATTATTCATGCGGACGATGAAAAGGATTAGCGCCCGGTGGCCTTTCAATGTACAAGACGTCCCAATCCACCGGAGACTACCACAATGATAAAAAGAGAAATCAAGTACACCGAGTATTCAACCGACAAGATTATGGCCGAACATGGACACAGTGTCGCGTCGTCCGCCGGATCGCCCGGATTTTAACGCGATGAAGAACATTTGGACAAGGTGAAGGGTTACGCCAATGCAACAAATATCGATATGAATGTAACCAAGACAAAAGCATTACTGGTTGAAAAATGCGGGTGTTTGAGTCGAGATGAATGGACTAAGTTTTCTATATTTGACTATAACTAGAAAAAACAATAGACATGAATTTAAAATATGCAGAAAACCCACTTGCACAGGTACTACAGTACCCATTTCTTCTTGTCATCCGGCAGCACAAATAGGCGGCTCATAAATCTATGATACATCGGCTATTCACCATACCCCTGACAATCAGAGTTTCTCATTGGAATTAAGGATAAACGCAGCAGGTCGATTTCATACAAATTTATTTCGTCGTGAGTTTTGACTCTATAATATAAATAAATTCATAATAAACATTAAAAAGTTAAAAAAATAAATGTGAACTTCGGTACGTGATTTCGGAGAAATGAGATCGATTAGTTATTTTGATAATTAATTTTAAAATTCATGAAAAGCCGGCAGTATTTACATCCCTGTAAGTCCACGCAGAAATGATTGTCTTGTGTTTGTTAACACATCTATGCAACTGGATGTTATAATTTATTCATCAAAATTGAAAGCTGTCACATCTCCATAGAGTACATATTTCTTCGACAAGATTATAACCACAGAGTGACAGAAATGACCGACACGACAGCGTAATAGTTATACGGGTGTGAGAGAGACGTCCGAGATCACGATGTACTTCCGCACCGTTTGGCGCCGGTCGCCGCTTTGGGCTCGCCGACCGCACGAAATGGACGCGTCGGAACAAAGCGGCAACGTAGCCTGGAACACGTCTCTGTTTATTTGTTTACCTTTGAGAGATATAAATCCACTCACTGATTTTCCCCACCCACACATTTTTCATTTCAAATCTTACAGATAATTTAAAATCCATTAAAAATTTACAATGATGTATTTTGAGGACAGTCTACAAGAGGTTAAAAATATTTATATGGTTTTATTCTTCATGAGAAGTAATGAAATTATTTATTACCTACTTCTAGTCCGTTTTCAGTAATGTGTATGTATAAATTGTTTTCAATAAATGTATTTGTTTGTGTATGTATATATGTATATGTATGTATTGTTTATATTAATTTGAGATTAATATACTTTCTGTTTACAGTTTAGAGATTCGTAGTGGAGGGGCAGATTCGACAGTCAGCGGCGGGTTGCATGCTGCATGGTAGTGCACGTCGCAGACAAGGGTCTACGTCACACAATAGAATATTACATCACTCACGTCTGTGTAACTTTCTATGTGATCTAACGCATCACTATTACATGGAACTGTCCCTGTTAGCTTTGAGCAATTAAGTTCTTATATTTGAATTCTATTTAGTGATCTTCCGCGACTTTCAGAAATTCAATTTTTTTTTTAATTTTCTTATAATAAATATTAGCGCAATAGCGCTTAAGTTTTCTTGTGATTGGATAACATAAGTAACACCTAATAAATAATAATAATTGGTCTATGCTGTTTGGCTCTGTATATTTCAATGTGTATATATTATAACTATTTAATTTATAATTACCAACATACTTCATGAAACTTTTGACTCCATACGTCAAAGGAGTGAGTTACAAACAAACAAACAAACATAGAAGTGATACTAATAAAAGCTTGTAATTGTAAAAAAATATTTTTTCTAAATATGATACCTGAAATGAAAATTGTAATTTTGTACAAAAATACGTACTTTGTCATATACTTTCATGTAATTTAGTGAAATCGACTTATCGATTAAAATATCTGGACGGTTTAAAGCAGCACGACTTCGGTGACGCTTCGGAGTGCTTGAGAATAACCAAATGCTAAAGAAATATTACAGCTACCGGGCGAGCTCGCAAGACGGCTTGAGTAGTACCCGTGTGCTAACAGTGACGTCGAGGGCGGAGGGCGGGCGGCGCCCTACGAGTACGGAGTGACGCCTGCGTCCTAGCAGTTCTGTGCGTTTGTTTGTGAATAATTCATCAGTGTCACGGCGACGATGTACCTCTGCCGGCGTTCACCCACATGCGCCCGCGTCGAAGGCGGTATTGTAACTCGGGGACGAGCCGCGGTGTCACCTCGGACGGTGTCCACGCGCGACATTAGTTCGGAATGCTCCAAGCGCTCTGCACGCGCCGACGGTCTCTGTCGGTGGACGTCGCGTACCTCACAGCATCACCATGCGTATACGAAAACCCGGTGTACGTCAGGTACGCTCAGTATCGTTCCGAAAAGTGAGCGACATCCATAACACCAACACTAGATATATTAACGACGTATTTCATGTGTAATTTCGTTACCTACGAAAAAAGATATATTTGATTCGATTTGATTTCACTTATTGTACACAACACTCTAACTCAGGGTCCGTAAGCGCCCGCCGCCCTAACTCAGGGTCCGTAAGCGCACGCCGCGCACCGCCGCTGCGCTCGGTCAGCCCCGCCCCGCCCCACTCACCCGCGGGTCGTACACTTCGCCGCTCGCTAGTACTCTGTCTTTGACATCACTTCCACCCACGGCGTACACGCGCCCGCCCAGCGCCGCCGCGGAGGGCCAACGTCGGGGCACGCTCATGGGCGCTATCTGCGTCCACGTCCTGTAAATGAGATTTACACACATAGAAATTAGGTATTTCATGTTTATTTTCTGTACATTATACACATCATATCTATAGTTCGCCATTAAGTTACAATACATTTTAAAGATAAATAGTTATTAAATAAAAAATCTATAAAACGGTTGACCCTAGAGGCCATCTTGAAACTTCTCGCTGTGATATTTATCGGTGTTTCTGAGCTCCTGAGATTAAAAAAGTAGTTGCATCTAAGTTTATGAGCTCTTTGAGTCCAGCCGGTCGACCCTGCCGGCCCTCCCTGGAACTTCTCACTATTTACAAGCTCAAAGCATTTCCAAATATTATTAGTATAAGTTACAGAGTTCTTCCAGTTCCAATGATCGATTTTAGTGTTTTTTTAAGCTCCTCGAGCTCAATAATAATTAACAAACCAAAAAACCATTCGTCATACGAAATGGAAGTAAATTTTTCTCTTTTAGTTTCGATGTATAGAATTGTACGAACGAATGAAGTCACTCTATGGAGAAATCACCGAAGTAGCATTGTCTAGCATTTTGAAAATTCAACTGGCCAGTCTAAACTAAGTTGTTCATCTTCGAGTGCGTCCAAGATGATCACCGGGTATAAGTGCGCCGAGTGTCACTGGCGCGCCTCGAGGCGGCGGGCGCGTCGTGTACGAGCCGCGGTGTCCCGTCAACACACACACACACACCGACTGACGGACAACCGACGCACAGCCCAAACTACTGGTTGTAGAGATTTAAAGTCTTCAAGCTCTTCAAGGACTAGGCAATGGTCCGAACTCTACTCTGTGAAGGTGTCGTAACAAGTACGACGTCCATTCGCGCAAATGCGCTGTTCATGCGCGATAATCTATCAGCGCCCAGACGCGACTTTACACTTAGTACGCGTGTAAGTCGTTCCTCGTCTCGGCGGCTCACACGCTGTTGTTTACGTGGAACGTCATAATCAAGTCGTAAAGATGTTTAGTTATAGTTATGAAATTTGTGATGGACACGTTTGCTTATTAAAATTAAGCAGTAGTGCAAACGCACTTTAATCAGTCTTGTTGTACAGAAAAATTACAAATCCTACAAGCCGGCCGGCCTTTACCAAATATAGACTTGACTAAAAAAGTAGGAAATGGAAGTAGAAAATTTATTAGAAAATATTTTCAAATGTTTAGTGTTTTTTTTTATTTGGATATACGACGACCTGCGGTAGGACGCTTTTATTGGAAAGGTTTTTTTTTTATATAATATGAGCAATATCCGAAGCGTTGATGCGTCCTTTGGCTCAAAGTCCTATGACCGCCACTGGCGCTAGCAGATAAATTACATGCGCATCTTTATATTTTTCTGATCATCAACTTTCAGTTCTCAAATGTATACGGTCAGTGATTCGAATAAACAAAATGCCAGTATTATATCTAACAAATAAGTAATGGTAAATATAGGGGTAAATGTCATTTCTATGTTGTTTATTTTAATCATCTTTAACTATGGACTCTTGACTATTCGGGAAAGAATTTTAATGACGACACCGGGAACATCTAGTAGCAGCTACCACGACGCGAAAACGAGCAGCAATCACAAAGGTACAATTACTACAACACGTCGATATGTATTACGGTCTAATACAAAATAGAGATGCGCTACGAGGTGCAAGGAGAAGGCCGACTTCTGCGCTAGGCAGTGTCGTTATAGTTGTTATCGGTTTTATTATAACAAACATTTTCTGTCTGTCTATTTGTCTGTTTTTCCATAAATTCTAAGCCAGTTTACCTTCTTAACTTCCCAGTTAATATAAAAATCCTGGGCACACGAAGATACGACTCCGTAACGACGTTGTAACTCGTAATCTATCTCTTTTGCATTCAATTTAGTAATTACTTTCCTAAATTCCCATACCACCATCCAGACAATCTTTTCATACCCAAATCAATAAAAGGAAGAGAACCTTCAACAGGAAGTTGCTCGAACTTAGAAACAAAAACACTGTAGAAAAATAAATTTTAACATTAAATACTTTTTTCGTCTTAACTTGATACGTCGAACCCACTGTGCAACGTGCACACGGTTAGCCGACGCGCCTGATTGCTTATTGGTTAAAAAATTGTGAGATTTATATTTGGAGTATTAAGTAGCCTTAAAAGTTTTACATAAAAAAATGAAACAGCAAAAGCAAATGACAATAAATTATATATTTTAGTTGCTTATTACAAAGGAAAAAATAATGACATGTATCACTTATGGAAAAGCAGAAGGGTAAAATAAGAAATGAAACGTTTTATAGAAAATCAAAACCGCTAATGCCTATTATGTCATTCTTTTTTGCGTGCTAAAACCATGTATTCGGTTACTATGAAACTAAAGCTGCACTATCCACGAGTATTGTAGCTCCAATTTTATTTCGATACAACTAGCATTTGGCACGAATTAGTTTGTATAAAACCGTGAGCAAAATTTAAATTGCACACAGAACGAGAAATGGAATTGAAAGTGGAGATCGAGGTCGGAAACGAGAACGAGACCGAAGGTCAAAATCAGTGGCGGGTCAAGGAGGGCCACGGAGGTCATAACCCACGGGCTCAGTCCTTGTCTCACACTACTGTAATTGAATTAGAGCCAGTCCTGCTGAACCTCGTGCATTTGACCTCCACCGAATCGAAGGTTGGATCCGCCCTTGCTCGGAATTAAATGCGGGATAAAAATTAAAATCGAGGGGTGACCGAAATCGGAATCTCTTGATCGAGAACAGAGTCGGAATTAAAATCGAGAGCGCGATCGGAATCGACAATGAAAAGACTGACATCGAGCGGAACTGGGCTCAGAACTGAGAGCAGGATATCGATCAGGATCGACAATAAGGACTGACATCGAGAGCAGGACTGGAGTCAGAATAGAGAGCAGGATATCGATCAGGATCACAATAAAACATTGACATCGAGAGAGACCGATCAGAATCGAAGCAGGATATCAATCAGGATCGACAATAAAGGACAAAAAAAACGGAGATCAAAATCGAGCAGATATCATCAGGATTGACAATGAAAAGACCGACATCAGGAGAGGACTAGATCAGAATCAAAGCGGATATAGTCAGATCGACAATGAAAGGACTACATCGAAACAGTACTGGAGTAAAATCGAAAGAGATATCGATCAGAGATCGACAATGAAAACTGACCACAGAAACAGAACTGAATCAGAATCGAGAACGAGATATCAATCGAATCGACAATGAGACAACATCAAATGGACTGGGATCGAATCAGAATCAGGATATCAATCAGGATCGACAATGACCGACATCGAAAGCAGTACTGGATTAAGAATCGAAGCAGGATATCGATCGGGATCGACTAATGGGAACATCGAAACAGAACTGGAGTCGAATAAAAGAAAGCAGGATATCGATCAGGATCGACAATGAAAGGACAACATCGAGGGACTGGATCAGAAATCGAAGCGGATATCGATCGAGATCGAATAAAGAATTGACATCGAAGAGGACTGGATCAAAGAATCAAGAGCGAGATATCAATCAGATCGACAATGAAAAGAACGACATAGAGAGGGACTGGGATCAGAATCGAAAGCGGAATATAAATCAGGAATCGACAAAAAAGGACTGACATCGAAACAAAACTGGATCAGAATCGAGCGGATATCGATCGATTGACAATGAAACTGACATCGAGAGGGAACTGGATCAGAATCGAAGCAGGATATAGATCGGGATCGACAATGAAAGGACTGACATCGAAAACGAGTACTGGGAGAAATCGAAGCGGGATATCGATCGGAATCGACAATGAGACGAAAGCAGAGCGAGTCAGAATAGAAAGCGGGATATCGATCAGGATCGACAATGAAAGGCTGAACATCGAGAGAGGACTGGGATCAGAATCGAAGCGGGATATCGATCAGGATCGACAATGAATTGACATCGAAGAGGACTGAGGATCAGAATCGAGAGCAGGATATCAATCAGGATCGACAATGAAAGGAACGACATCAAGAAACAGAACTGGAGATCAAAATCGAAGCAGAATATCAATCAGGATCGGCAATAAGAAACATCGCAAAGGACTGGGATCAAATCGAAACAGAATATCGATCAGGATCGACAATGAACGACATCGAGACTGGGATCAGAATCGAGAGCGGATATCGATCGGATCGACAATGAAAGGATTGACATCAAGAGCAGGACTGGGATCAGAATCAAGCAGGATATCGATCAGGATCGACAATGAAAGGACTGACATCGCGAGGGAATGGGATCAGAATCGAAGCGGGATATCGATCAGGATCGACAATGAAAGGACCGACATCGAGAACAGAACTGGGATCAGAATCGAAGCAGGATATCGATCAGGATCGACAATGAGACCGACATCGAAGAGACTGAGATCAGAATCGAAGCAGAGATATCGATCAGGATCGACAATGAGGACTGACATCGCGAGGACTGGGATCAGAATCGAGAGCAGGATATCGATCAGGATCGACAATAGGGCAACATCGAGAGGGACTGGGATCAGAATCGAGAGCAGGATATCGATCAGGATCGACAATGAAAGGATTGACATCGAGAGCAGGACTGGGATCAGAATCGAAGCGGATATCGATCAGGATCGACAATGAGGACCAACATCGCGAGGGACTGGGATCAGAATCGAAAGCGGATATCGATCAGGATCGACAATGAAAACATTGACATCGAGAGGTGGCTGGGATCAGAATCGAGAGCGGGATATCGATCGGGATCGACAATGAAAGGACTGACATCGAGAGCAGAACTGGGATCAGAATCGAGAGCGGGATATCGATCGGGATCGACAATGAAAGGACTGACATCGAGAGGGGGACTGGGATCAGAATCGAGAGCGGGATATCGATCGGGATCGACAATGAAAGGACTGACATCGAGAGCAGACCTGGGATCAGAATCGAGAGCGGGATATCGATCGGAATCGACAATGAAAGGACTGACATCGAGAGCAGAACTGGAGTCAGAATCGAGAGCGGGATATCTATCGGGATCGACAATGAAAGGATTGACATCGAGAGCAGAACTGGAGTCAGATTCGAGAGCGGGATATCGATCGGGATCTTGATGTCGTGATGGTGCGGTATACAAGAACAAAGAATTCATTTTATGTCTAGACGAGCATAAAAGTTTTTTAGTATATTAGGAGTAAAAAGGCCTAGCAAAGTCTCTCGAAAGAATAGTATTTTCTAGAACCTTCTCAACTACTGAAAACATATTATAGCAAAAGATTTAAAAATACACTAAATACGATATTTACATTGTTATTGAAATCTACTAAAAAACGCATTTTTTTAAATCTTCAAGCACAACATCATTCGTACGCGTCGATGCATTTACATCTGCTTTATGGCAATCACGCGGTATAATGTAAAAAATGTGACCGAGTATCAAATGTAAGTCCATCAACAACTTCAAAGTACTTCTGAGAAACTGTAATCGAAGTTTTCGTTAACGATGTCTCTCGAAACAGCTTTAGATGTAGATTGTAATCGACGATGTGGTTTTGATAAATTCTGGTTAGATATTTGAGTTTATCAGCAAATTAGTTTAAATATATACAGGTATTTTTTTTTAAATCTAGATGTAGGGAACAGTGATGCGAGAGAGTGATATATCTTGGAAGAAGATGTAGGGACTCGAGTAGAAAAAGATGTTGCGGTGGTTTGGCAATCTGGAAACCAGGAACGAAAGTAGAATGACAAAACAAATCTATAGAGCGAATGTGTGCGATAAAAAGGTAGGTGAGGATCGCCCTAGAAATACGTTACAGATCAACTCGATTGCATATCAAATTAAAGAAGGGTCAAATTTTAAGTCCGAGATCGATCAATTCACATGAAACGACAGATGTCAGTGTCACGAGAGAGATATGCAAAGATTGTACCATGAAGAAATCTTTAGTCTCTGCTTACCCTTCTGGGAAATAGGCACGCCTATTTCCTAGAATTCATAATATCTCATCGACGAAAATAACGAATTAGCTCCTACACAAAAACTGTATTATTATTTACGTATTATTGATATCCTACAGATTAAACCTTAGATTTAATAATAAAAACTCTTTTGTTTATAAGTTGGATTCGACATATGTCATTATTGTATTTTTATGGCGTCAACATTACCACCCATTCCAAATGCTGATTCACCATGAAACGAATGGGTAAGAAACTCGAGGTTTGCTCTTTTTTCTCAAAGATATAAGATTAATTAGTTCATGAAACTTATACACCATTAAAAAATTACATGAAACACAGCATAGCGAGAGTTTAATACCAGGGGTTTTTTTAGTTGATATATTCAGATACGGCATAATAACCATCACCATATAACTCTTAAAAATGGCACGTTTTGAACATCAACTGGGACTTTGTTATAAAAGCGCACACATTGCCGGCTCAACACTGATAGCACGGGAAAATTTAAATATTGCCTCGGAAAACAGCTTAAATAATTGGTCATCAATTGGTATTTTCATAAAATACATTATTAGTAAATTTATAAAATTGAGAGTGTTAATTTTCAAGACCAGTGAAAACTTTTAACACCCCAAATTCGAAATATGAGTCTCCGTGATAGAGAATTTCGTACGGAACAACCTAAAATTTTTTTGGGGTGGGCCAATTACATGCTAGTATGTTACCACTAATTTTTTTTTGACCGATTCAAACATTTTGAGGTGCTATCAATTTATTTTCTATATTTGATTTCCTAAAATTTTTTTTCTCCAGAACCAATGCTGACCAAATGTTTAGATGTACTGACCAATTAATTTTAGGCCGTTCCGGATAAAATTTTCTATTGCGGAAACTCATATTTAAAATTTGGAGTGCTAAAAGTTGTTGTCTGGTCTTAAGAATTAACACTTTCAATTTTATGAATTTAAAAACTGATTAATTGTCGTAATTATTTAGCCATTAATGTCCAATTATTTAAGGTGTTTTCCGAGACAATATTTAAATTTTACCGTGCTATCAGTATTGAACCCATATTGCCTCTTAAATAATTTGTTAGCTTGGCTATAAGTCGAACACGCCTCACTCGTGCAGGCGATCAAAAATAGAAAATTTTAATGCTATTAAAATTTACCTCTCTCTTCCTTCCATACCGGCCGGTAAGCCTGGTCACACTTTGGTCAATAATCAACTATTATTGTCCCACGTGACGCGAAATCCCCAAACTTGGTTGTTCGCTTCACCCGCCCGTCTAAGCATATTACTTCCGGGTCGGATAAATAAGCTTTACAATTGTCACCCCAAGGGAGTGGTTCTAGTGGGTAAAAATCCCACATAACCCGGCTTCTAAGTCGCGTGGCCGAGTATCTTTCGTCCGTGAAGATTTCCACAAAACAAAGCTTTGTTAAGTTTGCTTTTACGCATGCGCAGCGAGATCAATGTTATGTCTAGTGTTAATTTTATGGATGTTGCTTATTGTACCAGGTTGTGATGTTTGTGACGAAAAAATTAAATATTAATTTCGTAAATTTTTCTATTAGAGACATTTTTGGTCTCAAGTTCTAAATGGCACGAATAGCCCGCTTCTATAGTAAACTGTGTTTATTATAAAAACTGTGTTTTTATCGGCTGTGTGAGCCCATAACAAAATTCTATGAAACGAACTAAAGTAAACTGATCTCGCGGGGCTATCGTTTGTGAGCCGCCAAATTTTCTCTGTACAAACGCCTAAATAATAATGTTTGACATTTTTAGCTTAAATCTCATACAAAACTTTCATACGCCATTTTTCAAAATTCCACCCATTTTAGGGGTTATTTTCAAAAACAATGGAACACGTGTATATTGCTTTCTAATTCAAAATCTGAATAATAAGGTATCATGTTTTTAACTTGTTAAATGACCGATGTCCCATATAAAGGTTTAATCCCTATTTCGCTCCCTTTAAGCTTTATTTTCGCTACTAAAGTTTCATCTATGTTTACATCAAATTTTATCAAAATTGATTTACCGGTTTAGGAGTATAAATATAACAGATAGACAAAGACACTCGTATTGATATTAGTATGGATCAGAGACATTAATATCTCAAAGTCTGACGTTAGATTTGATTATTTAATTATTGACGTTATCTGTTATGTCAAAACGACATCTATCGTCCAGGCTGGTCCACATTAGCTCGCGAGTGCCCGCCGATAATTTAGCGTATGGTAGCTGTGTAGAAGACATCGCACTATCATCTTGCAACCAACGGTGCTCGGTAGCTCTACCGAGTAAGTTCGCTAATTAAATCAAATCACTATAACAAAAACTTCCGCGTTCAACGAATGAACTGCAATTAATTAAATTATACGCATTATTCGTTAGCACAAAAAATCACTCGACTATAGCAACGAAATTTTATTGAACCACGTCAAATTCGAACTTGATTAAAAATATTGTTTTCAGTGTGATAGGCTACAATCGGTCTGCAATTTTTTTTTATTTACTTAAAAACAGTTTGACCGATCTTGATGAAAATAGAGAACAGTACAAACCTGAAATTGCAAAAATAATAGATTTTATGTTATTTCCGTATACCGTATGATAACTATAAAAAATTTATCATCACTTTTTTTTCATTTCTTTAGTTCTCTTGTTTATGTCCTCGCGCGCGTGTGTGCCTGAGTGTAGTTTTTAAAAATAACAAATCAGATCGATCTCATTTTGATAAACATTTAATAGAATATAGTCAATCTCAAATCACAAGTGATGACAAGTTCGATGTTTTACAGGCGTGTGAAAAGGAGTTACCTTTATAATATGATTTGGAATTTTCCGAAATTTTAAAACATAATGATAATAGTAATATGCTCCATTGAGCATTACAATATTAATATTTAAAAATCACCATTGTTGGACGCTTGTCTGTAACTATTTGGGTAATGGTGATGGTTAGTCTGTGATAATCGACATGCACATCTATTGGTGATGGTCTGTGGCTGCTGGTAGAAGGGCTTTCGTTACCCTTTCACGTATTGCCTAGTGCATGAGTGCATGTCTCATGAGAAGGTCGGGTCCGCATTCGTCAGTTGTTTTAACACTCCTTACGCCCTAGTGGATGTGACTGACTGCATTTTCCTGAGGATATGCCTGGTTGGCATGGAACGTACGTAGAAAGAACAATATAACTATTCACAAACTAAGATAAATAAACAATTACCACTTTCTAAAGTGTTCGATATCTGTCGATCCTCTCGAGTCAATATTCAATTCATTGGATGAGAATTCGTAGTGGAAGAACGGATTCGAGGGTCAGCAGTGGGTTGCATGCTGCATCTTAGTGTATGTAGCAGGCAAGCATTTAGATATTTAATTGCCCGTGTCATATTTCATTATCGAACACATAAGTATTAAAAATTTGCTTCACGTAATAAGAAATTATAATATTAAATCATAATAAATATGTCCACCTAATATCAAACTAAATAAACCGCCCGCTTTGTGTTATTTAAGTTACACAATGTATTTATACAATAAAAGCATAACGTTATCCCTCTTGACCGTTTTACATTTATGTCACCAGCTGCCATTATTTTAAATCTTAAAAAATATGCTTGCCTTGCAATAAAAAAATTATATTGCCTGCTTTGTATTTAACTTATGTTAAACGATAGTTAATATCGTCGAAATAAAAATAAAATCTTAATCTTGACTGCGTAAACGGTTTACATTGCTTATTCAAATACCTCAGTCTGAGAAGTAAAATTTTTATTAAAAAAAATTTACAAGTTGGTTAAAGCTACACAAATTTGAAAGAAGATTTGAATCACTTTAACAAACACAATATCTATTTTGAATCGAGATACATTCGTATTGAGCCGATAGTGACGTCTAAGGTGAAGACTGAATACATATTCAATTTAAAATTATAATTTGTCTGTCCAAGAATGTTTATTATTTTCATATAAAATAAATGGATTCTTGATTCGAGACAAATTAAAAATTTCATTGTAACAAGTACTTTCTTAAGTCAAAATAACATTACTACAAAAAAATTATTACTGGATTTGAGAAAATAAACTTTTCAAGATATAAAGGCACATTCTCTCAAAAATCTTTCTTAGGAGAAGACATCTTTTTGTATACGTGCAAGAGTTATGTGTTTATAAATTGTCATGCCATTTAATTCCAGTGGCAGATACATGTTATGGTTTTGACAAATAGAATTGGAGTATAACTATACGTCAGCCTGAGCTTGCGTTCAACATCGCAATAAGTCGAAGAAAAACTTTGCTATTTATTAAAGTACAGGGAGCATTAACATTTTCACAACTACAAGATATTGCTGTAAATCCACTCGATGCAACGTGAAGTATTTGTGAGGCGAACCGGTTAATGGTCTTTCAAATAGTTTTAACATTTTTCCTGCCAGCGCTCACGAATATAACGCGACGAGTTCAGGCCAAAGCGGTGACCCGAGGTAGAGATCTGCTTCACAAGAAGGTGCGGCACGACGCCGTGACGTACGTCAAGCGCGGACGGCAGGTGACATCAGGTCATTCGTGGGTAGCGAAATATACGTGGTTGGCGAGCGTCCTGCAAAAATCTAAACAACAATTCCGCCAGGATGTCTATTCGCAGGTTACTCACTGCCCGTCGAATTTAAATCCAGTGTGTAACGCTTGTCCGATCAGCCTACTCCGTGTGCCCCCCACCAAGTACAGACAGCTGCCGGTGCGCGGGCGCGGCTCTCGAGAGACTGCTGACTGTGAACAAGCATTTACATACATTGATATAGAGATGTTTCTGTGCATTAAAATCTCTAAGCGTTAGTGTACGTATTGCGCACGACAAAATACATATTTGTAAAACTAGATCTTTTATATCTTATTCTAAATTAAAAGATAATTTTCTGCGAATACAATCTATTTATACATATGCAATAAAAACGCACAGTTTGTGAATATAATGCAAATATTCATGGACATGACCACCTAGACTTGTAGCAGGTTTGTTTCTTTAAATATAAATTTATATACATTTGATTCCATAACAAAATGTAAATAAAATTGAAAACAGCCACCCTTAAGTTTATTGCTCGTTCTTTTTGATAGTCTATGATCCGGCTGTTAAATTAGTACATTAATAATTTAGATTATCAAGAGTTAATTTTTAAGTATTTTTACAACTAGGAAAAGTCATTTTTCATCAGGTGCCAACTAAAAATTGCCCGCCAGTATTATTAATTAAAATATTATTAATTGACTTTTAGATAAATATTTCGTTTACATCTTATGGGAATAAAACTTACAACTACACAACAGTGTATTTAAAGATCTGAAAACTTACAGTTGCCGATCGTTTAGCCGCAACCCATATACGCAGCCAGGTGTAAACAGGTATAATTTGTTTAAGATTTTCGTTTATAATGTATACTCATTTCATTTATACCACATTAAAGCTTATTTTTCTGTATTTAATGACATAAAGCTGCCCATATAAAAAGCCCGCAAGTCAAAGTTTCCTACCCTTAAACATGCTAAGTATTAAAAATAGAGTGACAGAG
>BGZK01002314.1:0-64684 GCA_005406025.1 Eumeta japonica | reverse complement strand
GACTGGTCCGTGTTTCAGTTTTATTTTCTTCACGCCAGCAAAATTCCTATCCACGGATTCATTTGAATACAATTTATACCGAATGGGTCAAATCCAATGTGCAGAGAAAATGAAATTTTTTATCGTTATATTTGCAGACGGATCGGACCTGACTTATACGTTGACCGATTTACAATTGTCAGACGGTGTCTTATTAAGGATCGTTATCTCGGTAATTTTGGCTGAAACTATATGATTATTTCTGTGTTTTAGATTTCGGTTATTCATTGACATTGATATGGAGTCGCGGTTAGGAAAATGGTATAATATTTATTTACAAAAGTCAAATGTAAAATCTTTAACTTACGTAATCCTTTGGCTTAGGTTTATAGTCGTAGATACCTTCGCTGTATGAATGACACATCATGCATCTTGCGACGAAACAACCCAAGTAAATATGGATTGATTTGGACACTGAGGAATTTTCAAGACGTAATAAAAGATTTTTTGGAAATGAACCTCGAAAGGGGTGAAATGAGAATAACAGGAGTAGTGGTATACTCACTGGATACTAAAAATCTTTAATTTAGGGATCGATGAAAAGTAGAGGGCCTTGGTGGATTCCATTGTTGTACACTTTTGTTTTAAAATTTTCACGTAAAATGTTCAGGATTTCCCAATTATCGCATCTCGATCTCCAAAACTCAGAGAAATGGAAAATATATTCCACTGTAAAAACAAATATGGCAGCTTTTATTTTGAAACGTTTCCGGGGCTCGGACAAACAGAACTATAGAGACCCCGCGCTCGATGCGTAAATCCTCATCGTCTTCTAATTTCAGGGAAAATTTAATTCCCTTCGATAGCATGATAAAGTTATCTTTTACAATTCTATTCAGAACTTATTTTAAACGAATTTCACGGTTTGTCTTAAACTTAGTTCGGGAAGTTCCGTCGGCTGGATGATTACAAATTGATAAATCAAGTTTCAGCAAGTCCCAGAGACGAAAGTTTTATGGCTGGCCGTTATCGCCGCGGCGCGGCGTCGGAGGGCGCCCCGTCCGCCGACGCGTGTCTCGACTGTGCCCCAACAAATAAAACCTAATTCGACTTTATTAGGCAGAAATGATCTAGGGAATGACAAAATAAATTTTTCGTACGGCACTAAGCAGTCGCATATATATCGGTGATATCTCGACGGCGCGGGCGAGCCGCGGGGCGGGGGGCGGATCAACATTAGCATAACCGGGAACGCTTGCTAAAAATTTTTGCAGCAAAATTCGCGGGGATTAGGGTCCAATAATTCTTCGAACACGGCTCTCAAAGATTTTTATAACTAAAAACGGCGCGGCCGCGGCTCGGATCGCAATAAAGCTTCTGGCGGCGACGCGGTCACGCCTGTTTCTCATTCGGCCCAAAACTCACTTAGGGGGGCGTGCGCTACCGTTAATTCGCTCTCCTACCCTTCTCGATGCTATAAGCATACAGCGAATCGGTAATTTAAGTTGAACATCTTTCGACTCGCTTAGCTAAGTAATAGTCGTAATGTTGTAAAATACTAATTCTGTCTATGTACATATTTCAATGTCAATAAATTATTCTGATATGCAGACCGTTGGAGTTTAATATTTTAGCGAATTAATGAAAAGCTAAGGTGCTTTTACATGTAACCTTGAAAAAACTGCCTTTCGAACGAGCGGTAAAGTGTAAATTCGCAAAAAATTATGACGTATTAAAAGTGTTATTTTGTGACCTATGAAATAAAGTTATTTTGAATTTGAATTTGAACTTAGTATAATGGAACTTCATTAGTGGCCTTGAGATAAGATATACGAACTAATCGAAATAAACTGAAAATAAATGATAATGACAACGATGCAACACATAATTAAAGGAAAAGACATTGAAAAAGCACAAAATAATACCATTGTACGTTTACAAAGTTTTAAAGTGTATCGAGGTATTTAAAATTCAATATTTTTCTAGAGTTCTGCATAAAATCACGTTAACTTGTTAGTAAAACACAGTTGAAAACTTAAAAATAAACATTACATAAAAAATAAGAGAAGTTGCGTTTTTTTCTGTCTTATTGTACATATGATATAGTGCATTAATAACAAAAAATGTCAAGTTTAATGCAAATTCAAACCACGTTTTAGCTTTAACATTATTTTCTATGACATATTGTATCATTAATATTAGGATGTAATACGTTATCTTCATACAATAGCCGGTACAATGAATACTGTCAGCTCACGAAACGTCACATGAACTTATAGCGTGGATAAGTAAATAGAACCCAAAATTACACGTCATATAGGCTTACAAAACTACGTCATGGAAACTGCCAATAAATTCTCCATAATCTTGTAATAAATCGCCCACAAATCAGAACTATAATATTGAATTTCTTGAAGATTCAAAAAAACAAAACTATTATACTTTTTTATTTCTCCGTGAAATCTAATAAGTTTCACGGAGCGAGCAAAATTCATGAGTATAATCAAACGTGATTTGTTTACCTTACGTTAAATATAGCGCTGTAATTGGGCGTTGTATGTCCACTTCATTTGAAGAACTTTTCTGTTTGTAAAAGTCGTAGAAAATGTTAATGCTGGGAAAAATTGTCTTCTTCCGTGACGATATTAAGCTATAGCCCTAATGCTGGTATTTTCTTGTTGAGGAACTCTCGTTATCATCACACAATATTTCCCTTAACGGTTAAAATTTACTCGATGTTTTTCTTAAAATTCAAAGGTTACACGAAGTTTCTCTTTGATGATTAAAGTAAGTGATGTTTTCTTTAAGGTTTAAAAGTCATATGATCTTTATTTTAATGGCTGCAGGTTAATCAATATTTTTCTTAATTTTCAAAATTACGTGATGGTTATAGCTTACAAGGTATTTTCCTTAACAGGTAACGGTTACACAATGTTTTTCTTAAGGACTAACTGTTACATATTGTTTCCCTTGGCGGTTAAAGCTTACCCGTTATTTTTCTTAAAAAGTAAAGGTTATACTATGTTTACCTTAACGGTTAAAGGGGAACCGTGAAGGGAAACATCACGAATTCAATACAATATTGTATTCAACATTTTCCTTAACAGGTAAAAGTTACACGATGTTTCCCTCAACGGTTAAATGTTATACAATCTTTTCTTTGCAGGTTGAAACTTACACGATGTTTCCCTTAACAGTTAAATGTTGCACGATGTTTCTTAATAGTTAAAGCTTACGGTATATTTTCCTTAACAAAAAAGGGTTAACACGATGTTTCTCTTAACGTTTGAAGCTTTCACAATATTTTCCTTAACAAACAAAGTTTGCACTATATTATCCTTAACACTTAAATTTTACATGATATACTCCGTAACGTTTGAAGGTTATACGACGTTTCTCTTAAAGATTAAAGTTTACACGACGTTTTTCATGAAAAGTATAAGTTACAGAATCTTTTCCTTAATAGGTATAGTTTACACGATATATATTTTTAAACTATTGCATAGCTTCTATCGCGGGCCTTGAGCGTGGAGACCGAATCTAGAAATTCCGTAACGAAAATAACCTAACACCCCCCACTCCGACCGGCACAGCGGTGATACTTTTTACTTTTGCCATCTATCGATGAATAGCAGAACTTTTAATGACTTTTTTGAAATATCACGCTTGTATCTTTAGTTCAGCAACTCGTCTCTAGGTGGCATTGGTTGTATCGGCGTTACTGCGCATGCGTAATCCCCCTCTTCGCCCCGCAATCTGGTGACTCATGCCTGCTTAGAGTTTCGGCATTAGGGCACCTCCTCAAAAAAAAATACTGCATAAATAAAATAAATAAATAATTATAATTGCATAAGTTGATAAAAAATACTATGCAATAGCTTTACCGCAGCAGTCCCCGAGTGCTACACGTGTTTTTTAACAGGTAAAGAGTATACGATACTTTTATTAAAGGTTAAAAGTTACATAATGTTTTCCTTAACGGTTAAAGGTCATACAATTGTTCTCTTAACGATTAAAGTTTACATGACGTTTCTCACCGAATAATAGGCAAAAGTTACACATTTTTTTCATAACAGTTTCGAATAACGCACGAAAACATTATTTACATGCTTGTATTCTCCAGCATGTACAGAAAGTGATACTTCAAGGTTGTGGCCCCTACAACTTGAACGTACTATATATATATATAAAAGTCGATGAGTGTTTGTATGTTCACTACGGGCACCAAAATGGCTAGAACGATTATAAATAAATTTTCTGAAAAATTTCAGATTAACCCAGCAGATCGTCTCGTGAAGTTTGGTAACAATTGGATACACAGTTTTTCTTTATCATTATCGACGGGCAAACGAGCATGCGAACCACCAGAGTATAGGTGGTCAACGCTGCCCAAAGACACTCGTGGCTACGGTGTAAGTAGTTTAACAGTGCGTTACCAGCTCTTGGGTAGGAATAGGATATCTGATGGAGGAAAGAGGGGGCGGATAGAGAGGGGACGGGATGATGGCGGGAGATTACGGGGTAGTAGAGGGGAATGGGCGACCTTTTTTCTCACTGACTGGGTGAAGTGCAACGGCGGAAAATGTTAGTTTACCCTTTTATTCTATGAGAGTGTTGCATGATTGGCTGATTGGCATAGTTGATAGTGATTCAGCTTACTGCGCTGGGGACGCGGAATCGAATCTCGCACTACACAAACATTCATTTGTTTAAAAATAAATTTTTGTCTTTAATCTGAATATTTCTATGTATTATTTGTATATATCTACAAAATAAAATGTACATATGTATTATATCAACTGTCAGGTATCCATAGTACAAGCCTCCTTGCTTACTTTAGGACCAGGCAGTGCTGTGACTATGTCCGAAGACATTATTATTATTACACCGGTTGAACCGACTCATTTAGGTGCTGTAGCCAAGTTGGCCGTAGCATGGCTTTACCAAAATAAATGGCAATTTTCACTAAAAATTAATACATTTTTTTAAAGCGTAGCAAGGCACTATCTACTAAAACTTCATCACATGACCACTTCCACCAACAAACAGGAAGTTGTTTGGCTATAGATAAATACTGCTTACCCGTGCAAAACCAGTGGGGGTCGTTAGTTGATCATAAGGCGATTGCTTCCCGCTTTTTTATCATTTGATAAAAAACAGTTTTTATAAATTTTTGACTTATTCTTAAGATAAAATACTACCTGAATTTATGAAAAAGAAAATAATTAAATTAGTATTTACTAATAAAAAACAAAGATAAGGATTAAAATAGAAGTGAATATCAAAAATATCACGAGTTCATATACCTGATAGGTTAGCGAGAAACATAAGCCGGTAAAACCATATATTTCGCACGTTCGCGTACATAAAATAAAAACCTAAGCCAGTTGGAACGCCTAAACAACTAAATAAGAAAAATTCTCATCCATTTACTTGCTTCAATCTGTTGAAAATGGATCCCTTGTTCTTCGTATCTAAATGCCCTTTCCATTTGAATGAAACATTCTTTTCAAGAGGGCAAAGCTTTGCAAGGGTTCAGCGTATCATCGGTTGTCTCAGCCGGCCGCCTCGGGCCCGCGCCTGCCACAGGCTTCGCTGAGAGCGATCTTAGAAGCGACTTTATAAGCGTTACCGCACAACCCTTACCCTTTATTACTAACTTTCGCAAGCACCTCCGCTAGCGCAGATATAGAACGAATTAGTTCATCTCTTATATAAATCAATCTCTTTTTTAATTAGACTTCTGATTCCGGTTTTATACCTAATGTCAATTACAGTTCCATTGTTTCATTATTTGTTTCAATTCCGGTCTTGTCAATTCCGATTTCGGCCCTGCTCGCAGTTACGGTGCCTGTTTTACTGTCGATTCCTATTGTGTTTCCACTTTCGATAACGCTACCGATTCCTCTTTCGACCTCGACGATTGATTATATCGATTATGCCTCTCGTGATTTCACCTACTATTGAATTTGGACTAAACTTGAATCATCACAAATACAATGAACTTTGGTGGAACCAAAACAACTTAGTAATAATCTAAGCATTAAATTTAAGCAGTAAATTCATAAATAAATTGTATTCAGATCTGTTTATCAATAGATTAAAGTATCGTACTATTCCAAGGCAAACAAAAATCGAAATAAAAAGTACCCAATTTCACTCGCCGGCTCATAAGTTATCTCCGTACAAAAAAAATTTTGCTCTTATATTTTCCCGTTTCTACGAAAAATATGGAAAAATTAACAAACATAAATTCTTATGTATAATTATAGTTAAATTATCAGGTTCACCTTAATTAACTTTTTCATAACAGAAACTTCTTTTGACGATAAGACTAAATTAACATTTTTAAGGAAAATGCTAGTACTGGATATACTTAATTAACATCAAAATATAATTGACTTTTTATGATTAGCCCGCATTTAATTCAAATTTTGGTATTGATAAATTGTAGAAATAATTACCTGGAACTCTTAATTTGTTTATTATTTCCAGAAACGATTAAAAACAAAGCTTTCTTTTAAGACAAAAAGATCACAGTTAGGATCTGAGTAAACTAATCAATTAGTCAAGCAACATAAAACAATTCTTTTCTAAGGGTGTTTTTCTTGTCTTTATGTCCTTCTGCGTCGCAATTTATACTTGCTCCGGTATTAACAGCACAAAAAAACGCGCTATTTTGAAATGAGCTCAAATGACGTAATGATAGGTCTATGTAGTTTTTGGGACTTAATACCTGAACCCATTCAATAATTCCAAAATAAGGCTGAACGTTGTAATGAAAAAGTTTGTCCGCTTTCCCTTACGTCAGCATTCTAATTTGTAACAGAAGGATTTTATTAGAAGGATGTTTTAAATGTGATTGGTAAACATAAAATTGGTTTTGTAAATGAACATGTTCTCGGTCTCCTTTCGTGTCCGGCGCCCGCCGCCCGCTGCGCGCTGTCGCGCCGCCGGTCGTCGTGGCGGCGCGCTAACCCTTTAGTACAAACGGGATGAGGTCCCACAAGTACGGAAGCTGAAGCTTTTCTCCCCTTCTTTGGTTCAGGGAAATGGACTGACAGGAAGATTATGTGAGTGGCGGCTTTCCGTTCCCGCGTGCTGTAAATATCGTCCGAACAAAATTACGGCGTTCGTTGCTCTTACGTAACAGTACTTTTGTTTTTATCTGAATGTTTGTTGCAATTTATTTCTGATTTACTTTACAATTATCGTTTAGTTTATATACGTAAGTTATAGTTTATATGTAATTCATTGTCGGTCTGGGTGTACCACTTGGTGTACCACAATTCATATATCATTCTACCGATCGAGTTTAAATTATGGGATATTAGTACGGCTAAAAACATTTAGTAAGCATCTATTTATTGAAAACAGTTCGGTTTATGTGTCGCTTATAAACATGAATACCAATTGATCGATTGGATTCTTAATGGGTTATGGGCGACAAATTAAAGCATTTCTCTAGCAATACTTAACGTGGTTAATTAGTAACTCGAACAAATTTCAATAGTTAGTAATGTATATTATTAGCACAAAAAATGGTAATCGATTGCACTTTTGTAATACTGTAAAGCAAAACGGTTCAATAATTATCATTAGTCGCATTTTGAGTACTTGCTTCCAGTCCTACACACCGGCAAGTCGTCCGTGTATTCGTTTTCGATTGAACACACTGACAAGGCTTATAAAATAGTACGAGTTTTCTAGTTACGAAATAGCCGCTGCGTAGCTTGGCAACATTAACGGATACAATTCCCAACAACGTATCACGTACGTTCATGTGAATAAAGAATTAATGGCCTGTGTGTTCGTCTGTACAAATCTATTGAAAAATTACGTATCGTACAAGGCCCTTCGGCGTGGAGCTCAATAATTTCTGATTTGAATAGACGATAGCCTTACGGTTTGAAGGCAAGGCACCGACTACACGGCCACGACCCTCAATACGTCAGTATTAATATAAATTTAATGCGATGTACATGTACAGGTGGAATAAATATGACAAAAATAAGTCTTTTTGAACGGTGTAGGAATGTGTAAGGTACGCTCTAATACTCGATCGGAATATTTACTTATTAAGAAATTGTGATTTGATAATGTTTTACTTTTCGCGGGCAAATAGTCTTTTCTCGTTAATTCTACAAAATTCTGGGATGAAAGTGGCTTTTATTTATCTTTAGGTATAACTGTACAGAAAACTGTACAATAATATGAACTACACTAAAATAAAAATTGATATTATCAGAGCAATTCTAAGATACACAAGTACTTACGAAATGTTTCGGAAGTCTTATTCCTCCTTCATTGGGCTCAATCTTGTAGATCTTTGTAGATTAATGGGTCCACGATTAATGGTTTTGATTAACTTTCGATATATTTACAAATAACTGTTTGGAATTACGTTTTAATTTTTAAAACTGTGCATCTTGGATTTATAAGAAAAAATCGATTGTGACTAAATATAATACGTAGAAAATTTGGTCGAAGACAATGCAAATGCGTGAATGAATTGTAATCGCCATGTATTCGTTAAAAGTAATTCTCCAGCGTGTGGTGATTAATTCACAACCTTCACTTGTCACAATTTTAACCGGAAGTAGCTATATAAAAAAATATATCTTAAACCTACGAACTTAAACTACCGGAACACACTAGTGTTGCTAACTTACTTACATATTATTTGGTAATTCTAACACCATGTTATCGATTTTTGAGTTGTAAGGGCACCAATATAAAAATAACAAGTAATTTTGAAGCCATTTTAAGCAGCTTAATAATTGGAGCTACTATCGGAACATCACAAGGAGTTCCTGGCTTACAACGAATTATTTTCAAGAACCCTTAAAAAAATATAATTAAACTGTTCAAATGTCAACGATCGAATGTCAGTGACCGAATGACAACCTTAAAGAAAAGGTCGCCCTAATTGGTTTTTCAATGTACAGGATTACGACAAAGTTAACACAAATAAAATGACAATTACATCGTTTAAATTCAATTAGAGGCGGTGCTCACGGGGCCTTTGGCTGCGAGAGGTCTAAATTGCTTTTGACATAGTTGCATTTACTAATTGTCTAGATACAAAGGCCAGAGCTGTGTCGTTTTGCGAAAATGTTAAAACTATTTTTTCTGTAGATTTTAATATTATATGTATTATACAAAAATAAACTTTATTCATTTGTTATAATAATAAACATGGTATATTTAAAAGAATATTTTTTTTTGCTTCAAACATACTACAAAAGCTGTAAAACAAAGAAATATTTATATAAAAAGTAATCAAATTTTTATATATCTACTTAACTAAATCACTCATTTACGAACCATTAGATTGTACTTAGTGTCGCCTGTGAAGCAAAGTATGCCCAAACAATTTCTCTAATACCAGGGATTAACGACGAAATTCTTGTTTAAATCTATACAACTGTATCAGCGATAATGAAGAATCTATTGTGAATTTTGAGAAAGACTGTAAATGAACTGCATATGTCATAACTTTCTGTTTAGATATAGTCTAAACAGATATGATAGTACAGATAATTTAATTTATTCGTTCGAAATTTAAAAGAACACATAAAATTAAAAAGTATTGTGGATTGTACTAAAGAAATATCATAGAATATCATATTCCGATATAAGTGCAAGTTAGGTGTGAGAGTACACAACTTCCACATAAATTTAAAAGATCCTCCCGCGGCCATAACAGCGCGCGGACGTCGGCAGCGTTTCGGGCGTATTATTTAGGAGCTTTTTAGCACAAGTATTTTCCTTTATTTTACTGCTTCTTTGCACTTTTTATTGCCCTTCGGAGCGCACTTGAAAATTACGCCGGTACGCAATGAAAAGCATGTACAATGTCCTCCTTAAAAGCCCTACATTCTACAAATATCATTTCTCCAATAAGGCTCAGGATATGTATTGATGTACTTTAATACAAATGTCTTGTATTTATAGTTACGGCTAGCATTATTGTATTGCGAACCCAGTATTTCTATGTTTTTGTGAATTCGAAAGATTTTTTGTAGTGGTTACTTAAATTATCGGTGGAATATAGTTAATTACCCTAATGCAGACTTGCATAATGTAAAGTGTGGTTGAAATTATGTTTTTGGAAAATTTGGGTATTTTAATATATTGTCAACCAAGTTTGCTTCTCGTATTTTTATAGATGAAGAAACCTGATGAATTCTCTGTTTACGCCATTTATCCCTTTTTTATATTATAATTTGGTTCCCTAGACCATAGACAACTGATAGACGCAGGGCGGACCGGACAAGACACGGAAAAGCGGTTGTCTCTTGACGTATGTGGACGAACGAGGGTACTGACGGCAACAAGAGTGTGTTCACGCAGGCGATATGAATTAATAAAACGCAAACCGGTGCAGGATTAATCTCTTTATAATATAAAGCTAATGCAAATGTGTATGCTATGAGACGATGATTCAGCAAATAAGGGTAAGTCTAGCAGATAGACATTACTTCAAACTATCCGGGCGCGTTCGTTATGACTAACTTAAAATACGATAAATGTAAATAAATAAATATCATAGAGCGACTAATACATTTGTTAACCTATTACTGATGAAGAAAATTTTCGGTACAGCTTAATATATATCAATTAAACAACGAAAAAAGTTAAGTTATTATTAAATCGACCTCAATATTCGATAAACCCTTAAACAGTATAAACAATGTAAGTAGCGACGAGACTTACAAAGGAATACCTAAAAAATTAAACGGAATCCATCTCTCACCGCAGAACTAAATATTAAGACGGCACGCCGACGGCTCCTCCAGGATCTAGAAGTTGAGATTCTAAGCACAACTGCGCCTTAGACACGAATAATTGATTCGGAAACTTGCCGAGCCCGAGGAACAGTCCGCTTGGGCAATTCCGGGCGTGACCGAGCTTATCCGACCACGCGGCGGCCGCGCGTTACGGGGATCGGCAATACCAAGTAAAACTTTAAACTTAATTAGCGATAGACATATTTAGCGGACCGGAGTACGTTTGACATTTAAGCGTGTCCCTGGAACTGTATTTAGCGTCCGAATAGTAGACGTATTTATTACTGAAAATGTATATATAAAATACGTTACAAGTCGATTTCGTATAGTCATATTATAATGAAGTCTGTGTTACTAGCTAAGAATTTTCTTTGTTAAGTAAAACAAATTAGTTAAGAAAAATTAAACCTTTGTTATCAAAATCGGATAATTATCCATCGAACACAGGTCGGCCCCTCGTCATATGATTATGTATTCAGTGCCTTACCGTTTGTTATTTTGTTGTAGTTGTGATTATTGTTATGTTTTTTTTCATATCACCTGCATCGAATATGCAATTTTCCATGTCTGTTCAGCCGACCGAAACTAGTCAATTTCAGACTATTGCCGGGCAGAAAGTGATAATTTTCTGTCCTAGGGCAGAAAATGATGATTTTCTGTCCTCTTAATGAAATTGCAGCTTTATTTTCAATCCTATCAGAGTATCTTTCGTTTATTTGATGCCTTTATAATTATCATTCCCATAGTTCACTTTACTGACATTGAATCTGTTTCTAAATATTAGTAAAAATAAGAATATAATAAATATGGATACAGCAACTCAAAGTGCACCACAACATCTTATTGATGAAGCAGCATCTGCAACTTTGAACTTATTACCTGAAAAATTAAAATCAAAGTATTCAAATGTTTACGGCAAATTTGTTGTTTGGGAAGAATCTGAAGGAGCTACATCATGGTTAGAAGAAGTTTATTAAGTTATTTCATAGATCAAGATGAAAAATATGTACCGTCAACTTAGTGGTATTTTCGATGTTTGTCTGAAATTATCTAATCCCGGTTGGCTTCAGACAATGAAATTAGCATTTTCAATACAGGTTATATGAAAAATATAATGTATGACGCGGGATCAAACAAGATTTCAGACCGGGCGATGTCAACCCTCGCTTCGCTCGGGCAGCCAACTTCACCCTGGTCTAAAATCGTTTTATTTCATCCCTACTCACACAATATACTATTGTCATAATGAAATCGAGAGTGCCAATATAGTATAATGGTACATATTTTCTGCTCAGCATAAGTTGAGTTCTATTTTTTTTTTAATAATTCTTAAAAATCAACTTTCATATTATACCCCCTCAACGGAAATTTTATGAGGAGTGAAATTAATACAAGCGTTAAATCAAAGGCATTACGTTATTCTGTGTAATGTAACTTGCGTATCTATTACTTTGTTACTTAATATTATATATATCGTACATACATTATTTTTAATGTCGATATTAAGATATTACGGTATGGAACGAATAACCATCTATAAATTAAGAAAGATTCTACCGATCTCGATAAAAATTTGTATACTTTACATGCATGCTGTTCTGACGATGGATAGTGTCCTTGTACACTAGAGGACGATGCAATCATGAGGGTTTTCTCCTGTGGTGGAACTCTTCAACGATGAGCAGCGTAGACTTGAGATTTTGCATATGAACTGCTCTGAGGACGCTCCCTGTCCTTGTACACCATAAGACAATGAAGTCCAAGGTTTCTACTTGTGTTGAAACTCTTAAATTATGAAATAAATAAATATTAATAATTAGATTAAATGTACATATGTGCTCTCAGTATTGTAAAGGATGCGTTGATTTACCCTATTTGCTATTCTATATTCGTAAGGAATAAACTTCAATCGAGCGTCGGAGTTGGAACACATATTTACTATATATATATTATCATATTTTGGACAAAATGATGAAGGTAAAGACAAATTCTTATCACGTGTCGGGCTAGTGTGAGAGTTATAGTAAAATACGTTTGCTTATGCATGCAATTCCTTTGGCATGATCACCACAGCTCTGTGGTTAGTTACTTTTGCTTCCACTCTGTCACGTATAATGTCATTAATTTTTTTTTATTTATCTCTCTTTTCTTCTATTTTTAATATTTATTTGCTAATTCTGTATGAAGACATTATATATAGCTTTTTTATATGTATCCATAAATATTTTCTAGTTAATTAACTAAACTTAACTAACCATTAGATATTAATTATACAATCGCTTAATAAATATTGTCCATTCTATTCATATTTAATTATTGCGGCATTGATTTTTTTTCTGATAATCAGATGTCTAATAGTTTGAGTATGCTCGAGGATGTTCCACTATGCGTTTCATTATATGAGTAATACAAGTGCTAGCCGGCCCGGCACACCTTGTTCTGCTCTTTTTTATTTGTTCTTGCCCGTATAACTAATGCCCGTAGCTGCGCCAGCGTGGACGTACAATGAATTCCTTCATTTTTTGTGTCGATTGATTTCTAACTGAATATTCGTATCGCTTTAGATTCTGTAGCCGGTCACACACTTGATTGTAATCTCGACCCCACATCCGTTTTCGACCCCAATTCCATTCTCCGTTTCGGTCCCGGTCCAGATCGCGATTCAGTTTCGATCAGATTCTATTCTCGTCCCGTTCGCAATTCTCTGCCTCACCCCGCTTTCAATCCCGATTTCGCTACCAGTCACAATTCCGACTTAGACGAAGCCGGGAGTAAAGATTATATAAAAGGATATTTGTACATATGAAATCGATAACCTCAGAAACTATTTGACGGATCATATTATGTATATTTGTATGTACATGTATCGATTGAGCCATACGGGCGTCGGTACATTGTAGCGCCATCTGGTGTGCGAGTTGCGTCAATGGGGATAGCATAAAAACCTTCTCCGTGAAAAAATACATGTACATACCAATATTCATAATGATTGGTTAAATAGTTTCTGAGTTTATATATACAAACGATTTTATATATACAAACATCCTATATATATATATATAGATAAGCCCAAGAGAGCTAATTAGACTGTACGACTATTAAGAAACTTTAACGCCTGCTGGATTCACTCAAGTAATTTATTAATCAACTTTAAACACACCAGTAACCAAACGGTTAGTTCGGACCATAAATTATTCTCCACAACGAACTCAGCATAACCGAACAATCAATTTCCTGAGAAACGATCCATAAATAATCAGCTTAAGATTGCACGATCGATGATCAATTGATCATACATCATGTTTCCGCTGCGTACACGCTCGGCCGCGCGTAAAGGATTCGCCGCCGGCACCTGCGTGGACGCTCAGACGCTGCTACGAGGAAATTGTTTCGTGATGAGAACGCTGATTGAACATTTAGATCTTTTAAATAATATACGATATCCTCGTTTAATCGTACATTAATTTAGCTTGCAGTTGTGATTGATTTCTTGATGCTATATAAAAGGTCTTGCAATTCTAAAACTCAGTTTCTACTTTTACAAGTATAAAGCGAACTTTTGAAGGGTTTCGTGCCCGGTGTAATATTAAAATCTGGTCGAGTACATGACGGATACAAGTGTTATTCACGAAACTCTGCATGAACTTATGGGTTCCGTACTTTAAAACGCAAAACGAATCTCCTATAAGGTTCCTTTCTTGTCCTTCTGTCACGGAGGGTTTTCCTGAAAACCATGTAACGTAGGAATTCGAACGTGTTGAAAGAGGTATATTATATGTACAATATCGCTAGTAAATTGATAGGAAAAAAATATTTTAGATCAAAAAGGGGTTCAGCTTGGACCAAAGAATGAAAAAATTAATTTTGATATCGTATGATAGTATCGTAGTGAAAATGATTTTAAAAATATACCCCTTTAATTTGGTTCTAATATAACAAATTTCATAATAATGTTCTAGTTTTACTAATTTAGATTCCAATATACTCGACACATACTTGTAGGAAGATATCAATTAAGATAAAACTGATAAATAAAAACTTAATTCAGATATAGGTGTTTGCTTATAAGGTCCTTCTGTTGTATGTATCTTATCATTGTAAAAATAAAATGAATTAATGTTGGCGTATAATTGAGACTCAATTGAGCAAGTCTAATTCTTTGTTGACTCGGTTTTACTCCGTTTTTCTCCTTTTCTTCATTGTGAAAAACGTTGATTTATTACAATTAATATCTTTTGTTTAATATCTGTTTTTATTTTAATATTTTAATTCAGTTGATTCCATTTAATTAAATGAAGTAAAATTTGATACATACTTTAACTTCTCTAAGACTTGAAATGCTTAAAAGCTTCAATCAGTACGAATTATGTCACTTAAAAAATGTTATGCCATGCCCAATAAATTGTCGCATTTATAAAGCATAATGTCGGCTGTTATAAACAGGTACAGAAATTAATTCCTTCTTTAGTTAAACATACCGAGGAAGTCGCTATTGTACTATCATCGAGGTCAGGACTAATCAAACCTATTAAATAACATTTTCATTCAATCGATTTGGAACCAATTAACTAAATACTTAGTAGATTCTTCTAATAAATCAATTATAGTGTATTATTTTGCTAAACAAAAAATACTACATAGAAGTTCGTGATAGTGATTTTTGAAGGAATTCCGAAAGATTCGAGAGGTCCCGGATACGATGCGGTGATTTCTTTGTAAAGTTTCCTAGCTTATGAGCTCAATACCGGTAAACACTTCCTAATTTAACACTAGTTCAGTCAGAGCGTACGTGGAGACCGCATTATTACATCCACCTCCAGTTTCATTCATAGGAAATAATTGCGCTGTTATGGCGGGAGAGTAAATTAACTTCCCAGCCCTAGCATTAAATCAAATCTGCGAGGCACTTCGGTAGTTCTGTTTAATTTTCACAAGTTCGTCGCAGTCGGCGAACACGGCGCGCCGTGATTTACGATGTAGCTCGCCGGGCTCGACTGCTTTCAACATACGCAAGTAGTCTGAAGTGTACGCTTAAAATACAATGGTGTAAATGTTTTAACACGAATTTGTCCGTATACGATGAAAGATTTTTTAACAATGTACTTTTTGGAGTTCCGTAGCTAAATGCAGTAAAACGAAAACCTTATAGTAAGTCGTGTTTATCTGTTCATAAACCCGTCTATATGTCTTAGCCTTGTAATCTTGCCATTTTTTTCATCGATTATGCTAAAATTATGTTAATTTTTTATATATTTTATGCTTTTATATAAATTTAATAAAACTCATTCCTCTTTTGAATCTATGTTTTGACATTGATTGCTTAGGAACAATTCAATTATACAACAAGACAAACATTACGATTTCTTGGGAAAACATTGTCATAGAACTAATTGTAAACTAATTGACAGTACTCTTGAGTAATATCAGTATCAATAGAATTACAAACGCCCACGAATCAGTCTAGCAAGCGATCTCACAATAGCGCGTAACGAGGCAGCCTAAGGAATACGTAAGCAATCGACTAAAGCTAATGTTGTAATCCGTCTTTTCGGGAAATGAGGCGATACGGCTTTGTCTTCTTTATATCATGAATATCCTAATTAATTGAGAGAGAGCGAGCAATTTTTGATTATATGTAGAGAAAGAACTGAGCCCATATCGATAGCATATGAGGCGTCCGGCCTCCGCGCCGGGTCCCGCGAATGTGGGTTCAGTTTATAAATGGCATTTTAAAATCAGAGAATTTTATTTAAACCGCAAAAACAAAAGTAAAGAGACCGTTGATCCACGTCCGGGTTCACGTATGGGCTTCGAGAGTAATAATAAGGATAGGTTGAATATTATTAATGTCTAAATGTATTGCTATGAATTCGATATACCGTGGGGTATATCGAACATACTAGTACCGCTACCTTCGCTCGTATCTGACTGATCTTCATCATTACGCTGTGAATAAGCAGCTTCCTCACTTGAGCAATCATTTTCGTCCAAACTACTATCTTGATTTATTTTACGGCGTTTTTTAGCCACGGAATTCGAAGAATTATCACTAGAAAAATGTTTCGACGGACCCGGGACATCTCTCATTTTGGCGCGAAAATTACGTATTATTTACAAGGGTCTATAAAAAACAACACGCGAATTAAAATCCGTAAACGGTTTTTGAGATCGAAAAATCATACGTGTGGCCGCAGAAGCGACCTTTGCCTCGAAAGCTGGTGGAAACTAGCGCTTCGAAATGAGATGGTCGCGATCCACGGCGCCGTGTGCTCAGCGATTTACTTTTCCACGGCGCCGTAAGCGTGGCCTGGTATTATTTCACGGCGACGTGTATTTGGCACCAAATGGGTTAAGCCACGAAAACTGAAGTAGACAGAGAGAGTTGATCTGTGTCGGGATTCATACATGGGTCTCGACATTAATGAAAAACAATAGAATTGACTGTCATTTACATCTGAGTGAATACCTATGAATTGCTTTATCATATATTTGAGAACTAATCGACTAAACATATTCTGTCGCTGCTGCTGTTTAATTCAAGATTCTAAGTACCGAAAACTGAAAGTAAATACATATATTTATATGCGGCAACACGGCCCTGCGCTCAGCATAGCTAGCTTGCGAGGAGTTGCATAGGCCCCGATATATACAAGGTCGTAGATATAAATAGGGATAGCCTGATGAAATATCAGACTAGCTACTTTACATAGAATGGCAGAGGAAGTCTTTGTTGCTAACACAAATTAAATATAAAAATTGAGTATGAGAAAATTTATTAAGCAGTTAATTCGTGGCCATAGAATGAATTCATTTATCTTGTATATCCACCGATTACGCTATAATCGCGATCCCGGTCGTTAACCAGTTTTCCATTCTGATCCCGGTTCAGCTCTTGTTGGCAGCGTGTCTCATTTTTGATTCTGGTCGGGGTCTCATTTTTGATTCCGGACCCGGTCTGTAACTAAGTACATATCGATTCTTATCCTAGTGTCGATGTCGATCCCAATCTCAATTCTGTTTTCGGTATTACACCTCATTTCGATTCCGGTCTTACTTTTAATTCTAATTTTAGTTTCCCACTAGATTTCGACCCTATCCCTTTCTCGATTTCCAACCTTCCCGGTCCCGGCTCTCGATTATGTTCCCTGTCCCGCTTGTGATTTTGATTCTGCTACCGGCCAAAGTTCCGATTTGGACGAAGCCAGAATAAATGCGAGTATTTAAATAAAATTTAGGCTATATTACTCAGGGATAGTTTAGCTTTTTAGAGTTAAAGAATTTTTAAAATCTGTAATAGAATAAATATGATGAAACAAAAGAGAAGTTTTAACAGTCTGTTTTGTTCAGAGAGTTTCGTATTCGTAAAGGAATTTTAAAAATTGGTTCAATATTTCGATTTAATAGTATAAATACACAAACAAAGTCGAAAAGATATGCTTGATTCAAGGTTGAATTAAGCATATCTTTTTGTATACCTACTAGCATTTATCTCCGTCTTTGTTTGCGTTTTCTACCATTTCGGTTCAACGGTTCAAGAGCTACATCCATTTTAAAAATTCTTTCATTTATAAAAAAGCTACACTGTTTCCGAGAATATAGCATAAACTTTATTTTGATATTAGGATTTGCCTCGCCTTCGTTAAAATTGGAACTGTGACCGTTAATGGAAGTGAAAACAGATCGACGAGCAAAATTGAGGGCCGGGACTGGGACTGAAACTGAGAACGGAACCGAGTTCGAAATCAAATTTGGGACCGGGTTCAGAATTAAGATCGTCATCTGGATCGAAATCAAGGACAGTACCGGAAAAGGAAATCGAAAACACTGCCGGAATCAGAAAAGGGGAACGACGTTGGGGTTGACGGAAAGATACATCAATATAAAAAATGAAAAAATAGATTATATGTCCAGCAAGCGAAGCCGCGATCGGAAATCTAGTTTCATATAATAGAGAAAACTGATGACGACTCGTGACCCACCCCGATGATCGTGCCACGCACGCGCCGACACGAGCCGCGCCGCTGCCGTGTCGGCGAATAATGAGCGGACGCGGCGTATTTGGAATATCCTTTTTACGCCCGCACGGCGCTAGTGTGCGGTCTCATTATGGAGGTATGTTATACCTAGACTCTTCATTACAAACAACTGAAATTATATTTGGTTGCCCTCCGTCCTCCAACGTCACCTCTGTTATCCATTTTGAATCTTAATAATTATTAATAATAGTAATTCATTTTCCGTAAGTTTTTATTACATTTACGTGTATCTACCTAACAAACTATGTCCATAAACTTAGAAAGCTGATTTTAATCCATAAGCCGATGGCGATGAAATCATAGTGGTGGAATTGAAAGATTTATAGTTAGACTCTTCAGTGATAAATAAGCAAAAATATTTACTGTATTAAGGCATAAGTTAATTACGCGAAATCATTTAATTCGCTTGCTAACCATGTTAATTGTTAAAAATATATACGACGTATGCCTTCTTAGTAAAATTAATACTCTTTTCGCCCATTCAGAGTAGTGATCAAAGAACGTCTGCTTGATGAAGAATCCCTTAAAGTGGCGACCACCAAGAGAGGTTCACAAGTGCAGCATAAACTGTTGTTCGGCAATTTATTCTCAATCACATAGACTCATCTCGAGCACGTAATTAAAATAATGCGGGTCATTATCAATTATATATAATCACCTTTATATATCTCATTTTCTGTATGTTACATATTGTTATTTATCAATTTATGACATAAATTTACTTGTGCATCATAGTTATTAATTAGTGGCAATATATAAGATCGCAGAACGGTAATTTATATATATATGTAGATAGATATACATTGAGTACGACCGTAACAATTATAAGAACGTTAGCGAAATTAGGCAGTACATAAATATTAATGCTATCAGTAATTAGATAGTGAGATAAGTCTCATTGTTACAAAATATTTTTTTTATTGATTAAAAGAAATAAAAATAAGTTCACCAACGACATGTCAAAAATATTAAATACAATACAAAAATGCTCCAGTAATAAGGATCGTTACCTAAAAGCAGGTAACTCGTATACCGCCCAAGACCAAATAATAATATATTCCACTATCTGATTGAAAACCTTTCGTCGACTCGACAACGGATAACCGTAAGCTCATATCGGAACAAAAAATAGAATAAAAGTTCCCCTGCGGGCATTATTATTTTTTATCTCGTAATTTGGATTCGCGTCACGCGTACACAGCAAATACGGCCTTCGATCGGCATTCATATGCACCTTTTCCCGACTAGTAATCTATATAAGTTGAGCGCGAGGAGGTCCCGGCGGGCCCTCACAAAGGAGGGATAATCCGGGAGGCCAGGGATTGATCGCGAGGTCACGAGACAAATGCCGGCATCGGACCGCGGTCAACCGGCCGCGCCTAGAGCTTTGAACATTCTTAGAATACTCTAAGATACTGTGTTTTTTAAAACAATATCTGTAACACGCAATCTTTTCTTTTCCTCGCGCATCACGATTTAAACTATACTAAATAAGAGGTTCGCATACGTACTACGACGACCTGTCAGCGAGGCCATTCTTGTAAAAAAATAAATGAAAAGAAAACCATAGAGAAAGTAACTAATGTTATTAAATTATTATGCTACGCTTTTTCAGCAAAACGTTGTATATATTTTATACATATATATTAGCTTTACGCTCGTGGCTTCGCCCACTCGGATGTCTAATGTTCCCCAATTTTTTATATAGAAAGATCTTACTACCAACCCCAATTCCGTTCTCACTTTCAATTTTGATGTCGATAGTGTTTTCCATTTCGACCCATTCTCAATTTCGATCTCGGTCGCAAATGTATAGAGAAACAGACACACTCCCTAAAAAGTACTCTATTGTGACAGTTTTTTCTACACATATAAAAAGGCCATCTTCATAAATGATAGTTAATTAGCTGTAATGGGACAAAGATAAAAACTTCCAAAGATTTATAAATTAGTATAGATGCATACCAGGTTTTTTTATGGGGCAACAAATATTGAGAGATCATCTGATGTCGATATTTGTTACCGTAATGCCTAAAAGCTTTTAAACATCAAACTTTAAAGAACAACTACAAATTAGACATTTTATAACGAAAAACTTTTTATATACTCTCTAAATTACTAAGGAAAAAAATATATATAATCAATAGGTTTAGAATACATACTGTAAAGAAATACAGATATAAATTTGATGTAACTTGATCTATCTTTAAAATCATATATCTATGCGGTTAGACTATGAGATCGTAGATTTTTTGTGAGCCACTCCAAATTATACATGTAGACGTACAAACACATATAGTCGACTTCAGCACTGAAAAGAGAGGATGTGTCGAAGGAAATCGTTTATTTCTAAAGGCGGTTGTGAGTAAGTATATATTTTTTATAAGCTCGCGGCATTGTTCCCCTAGTGGCTTAGCCAGAAATGGCACGTTTCGCAAAAAATTTAACCCAACGTGACAGGTTGCAAGCCCATTGGTGTACACAGGTTTCACACAGAACAGATGTAAGGTTTCACCTACCCTCACGATGTTTTATTGCTATAGTATTTCTGAATGAATAAATAAATGTACATACGTAAGTTTTTTTGGTACAAAGTTCCTTAACGCAGCTTGAGGTAGGTGTTGATTGGTGGAAATCGTAACATAACGAAAAAGCGTTATGCCCCCTTCTTATCACTTTCTCTCTCTGTCTCTCTTGTCCTTTTGAAATTTATATTTTAGTATTTTTTTCTTTATAAATGAATATTTTCTTTAAATATTAATTGAGACTCTGGTTTATTCATTACTTTGCAGTATTTATACTTATTTCACAAATCTTATTGGTACATGCTCTTTACTGAACTCATAAGCTTTGGGTTGCACATCAATTCACCAACTACTGACACATTACTATCCCACTGCAAAAAACAACATTAATTACAAATGACGTATTTTAAATTATATTAGATTTATTCATCTTAATTTAGCTAAATGTATTATTTCAGTCAAAATTGTTGCACTTCCTATTTTTACATTTAATCTGATATAGCCCATTATATCGCACTATATTTTAAGCATTGAATAAAATTGCTTATTTGATTTGAACACACAAAAAAAAATTAATGCATTGTTCATAATTGTGTAAGTGACAAATTTACTGTTAAACAGAAATAAACATTGTATAAGTTTCAATGTAAAGGTCTAAAGATATTGTACATTGTATTTTTAATATTTTTCATTATAATATATTTTATCCATAAAATGTTTTATTTTTGGTTTTTTCCTTAGTTTGTATACTCTTATTCTGCTAAAATCCGGTAGTGATTGGAACAATCTTTGTTACAATTGTTATCATTAACAGTGATAATTTAATGCAGTAGCAACGACTAGGTGGCGATTATTAATGTTAAGCAAGTTTAAAAAGCTCGAAAGCTTTTTTGTTGACTCCTTCTCTACCTAATTACAAGCTTTTATTTATCTAACCGTGTTAGTGTGTGAGTGAAATCTTGGATATTAAATTAGATCCACTTCTTGACATTCGGTTGTATTCAAATTTAGTGTATTTGCGGATCTCTGATCATAATCCAATAACACGATACCATAGAGCTAGTCTGATGATGAGATTGGAGGGTAGCCATAAGAACTCTTAAAAATCCATCGAAATTGGGCTCATTTGTTTTGTCTTGTAAAACACTCTGATGCTACATGATAACCAGGTTCTGAAGATGGAGACGGAAGGTAAATAAAGGAATTCCTAAAGTGAACTAGATAGATCCATCGTGTTCGGATTCATTTGATTTGGTTTGGCAAGTACTACGGACTTTCTAGGGTCTGGAAGGTAGTCAAATCAACTCTGTTACAGAATGTTGCAAGTTTATAGAGTTTGAGCTCGTTTGTGATTGCAGAGAATGATGAGATGAGCTTTGTTAGCATTGGTGTAACACCAGTCTATGAGAATGAAGACTCCAAAATCAAATTCGGACTACAATTACCGTAACGCGCTAATAATGTTCAACCAGAAATAAACAGCGGAATGTAATGCATCCAATTGAAGGTGAGTTAATTCTGATTTATTGAATTGCAATAGGATATCGAAAAATATATTGTCGCGAACGAACCACCTCAGGTCACTAAGGTGCACCCTGTGGTAAATAATTCATTGTCTTTGTATCCGCATCACAGGGGGAGATTGACTGATTAATTATCCGATATTGTGAGAACATCATAGGAAAAGAAACATCTACACAAAGAAAGAGAAAACTAGAAAAAGCAAAAAAAAAATGTAAAGGGAAAGTTTCTGAAGACGATGATGAAATAAAACGCTTGAGTTTAGAAAAAAAAGAAATATTTTAAATAAAGATATAGAATCATAGCGAGAATCAAGATTAAAAAAATCTTGCAATAATGATGCATTCTGGGAATGCACTGATTAAGATAAAACTAAAAAGTTTAAAATAAAATTATAAATAAAATATATTTTTTTATTAACAAGTTTTTATTAAAAAATTTTGTTGGACTGAAACGATAATAATAAATAATTTTATGCATAAGTATTGCTGATGAATGATAAGGATATCAATCTGCAATGCAGGCTACAGAATTTATGCCACTTACCTCTTAAAACTTTTAGATGAAGAAATCGAAGCTATGGGCAACTATCAAGCGGCTTTTATGAGGGACAGATCGACGGACGATCACATATTTGTGGTTAGACGAATTCTGGATGAAAAATGGAAGGCAGGTAAGCCCGCGTATCTACTGCAACTTGACATAGAAAAAGCATTTGATTCGGTAGACTTTTGTGCTCTATATGATATTCTGAAAACAAGGGTCAATATTACTTTAGCCAACAGAATCATGTCTTGTCTCAAAGAACACACGTCAATCCTATGGTTTGGACAAAAAACCCAAAGTATTACCAAAGGAAAAGGGGCCAAACAAGGATGTCCACTCTCACCTCGGCTTTTTACCATTGTGTTGGACGACGTCTTAAGAACTCTGGAGGAGTTAGTCAGTGAAGTAAGATTCGACCAGGATGCAGAAATTAATCTTCCGGTCACATTATCATTCGCAGACGACATTATTGTTATAGGCTATAGTACCACAGTTCTTACTAATATAATGAAGAACTTAAAAGAACTCCTAATTTCAGTGGGCCTAAAATTTAATGAAACTAAGACCAAGATGCTAGTCAGAGATCCAATCAACAAAAGCATAGCCAAACAAACACAGGAAATAAATGGAGTCCTAATCACTCCCGTGGACACAATTAAATATCTGGGTATGTACCTGACCTCAGAGTTGAGTCGAAGAGACACGATAAAGGCAAGATGTAAACAGGCAATCTGCAATGCGAAAGGTCTCATTCCCTTCATCAAGAAGACCAAAATGCACTGGAAAATCGCCAAGTTGATTTGCAAAATGGTAATCTCTCCCTCCATGACATACGGTCTGAACGTAGTAGTTTTAACCAAGTCAAATAGAACAAGACTGAGACAGTACGAAAGAAAGATCCTGAAAGATATGTTACAAGCCGCAAGAAATCAACCTAAACTGAAAACACAAGAAATCCTCGAAGGAAAAGCCATCACCAAAATCATCAAGGTTAGAAGAATATGCTACTATGGTCATCTCTTGAGAAGAGACCAACCACACAAACTTAACTCTGCTCTAAGATATGCTACAACAGAGAGAAAAATTGGACGTCCTATTTATACATGGGAAGATTCGCTCCGACAAGACTTCAGTTATCACAATAGAAACCAAGAGGAATGGGGCACATTAGCTCAAAAAAAACGGAAATGAAAAAACTGCGGATGAACTATACCAACTCCCAGAAACGGACACTGAAAGCTCTGCATCGAGTGAACAAAATGAAGAATAAAAACAATCTTATTTCAGATTTCTTATACGTATGTGTATATATAGACACGTTACTACAATGGGAACCAAGAAGAACAAAGCAAATTAAGATAAGGAAAGCTGTACATGAACTCTACCAACTCTCCCTAGCACCAAAAGTTTATACCAAGCAAAGAAAATGAAGTATGAAGATTAACTGAGGAAACAAATTTATGAATCTTAGAACTCATATCACAATAAAAACATAAGGGAATAGGCCACATTAGTAAAGAGCAACGTAGAAACTAAAAGACTGTGGATGAACGACACCAACTTCCAGAAGCAAACACTGAAATCTCTGCACCAAGCAAAGAAAACGGAGAACTGAAGACAAATGGAAGAAACTTTACCTTCATACTATATTCATTGACACATTATAGTATCTATTACCTATCCTGAATCCAGTTTCTGGCTAAAGATTGCACGAATACCGGCTGGCTCTACACCCCCGTCACTCCTAATCCAGACTAGAACCTACACTCCCCCCGATATTTACGCTCCCTTCGTGTATCGGGACTTGTCCCTTTCAGTCATTGCGACTGGCTGAAGGTCGAGCGATGGTGATGATGCATAAGTATTGCTGATTAATGCTATTTATATAGATGAATATTATAAAATAGATCAATTGAAATCCTCCATAAAGTTATTTAATTATATAGGCATAATGTTAGGGTAATCACAGAAAAAACAAATGTCTGTAATTGTAATTAATATTTTATTACATTTGATACTAATCTTTAGGATTTTCGTTTTGTAGCAACTATCAATTTAGAATACATTGGTTCACATATTCTGTTATTGGTACATACAATGTACAAACTCATTGGACACTCTATTATGTACTTCATGTACAAAATATCCCTACACAATAAGTAATGGCGTAACTGAATACAAAAAAGTTACATAAATAAAAAAAAACTGAGCATTTGAATTTTCTCAAAGTACAATTTGATTACTTGTCCTTCCTTTTTTGTCTCGTTGTCAAAAGAAAAATTTAACAGATATCCAATATAAATGAAGAGAAAATGAAAATTTTGGGCTGGAATGAAAGAGAAATGACGTACGGTCTGCGATATCTTTTGAAGTCGAAATATAAAATACATGAAGAAATGTCTATGTCCTAATTTTACGTTTCAGAGGCCACTTTTTCTATATATTGCTTATCTAGCCGGAGCGCCGCCCGCCCTTCGGTGATGCGCAGGTCGCGGGCGCCCAGCTTGCGATAAAAGTTTAGAGCGGTTTCGTTGCTCTCCAAAACGTGCCAGTCGATACGTCCTACACCCTCCGCTACGGCCATCTGGTGAGAAAACAGGGTTAATGTTACATAAAAGAATACAAACATTGTATTTTTATTACTTATCTTGCAGAAGGTTGTTAATAATTATCGTCAATAACAGATTAAGAACTAACACATCCTTTAGTTATAAACAAGGTGCGAAATTGACCTAGGCCTTTATCTATGAGAATTTTTGTAACTTATTTAAGCTATTGAGAGGGTTCGAAGGATGAACATTAAATACAACATTTACAAGATACGGAGAAGAAGTTGTAAATGTGATTTAATGTTAGTCTCGTTGCTCAAGTCGATCTACCTGAAATGTAAACAGCTACAATTAGGGATTTCTTACCAGAAAACACTCAAGAAAAGGATGTCTGTAGAACAAATAGAGCAAATCATATAACCCATAAAGCTGTCAAATTGAAGTGGAATTAGCTTGTACTTCTAAGGTACTGAACTCATAAACGTTGGTGGAAAAAGATTCTTAAGTGGCAAATACGAAAATAATTACACCTAGACATATCCCCTAGCAAGTAGATTGAAAGCCTGAAAAAATTAGTAGACCATTGTTCGCTGGTGACTCAATCCGTGATCTAAGAATGTTATGTAGAGTCATGGACGTAAGTAATGAAGCATTACTTCGATTAAGAGGAGTAACTAAGGACAATCGTTACTCCTCAACACGAGCGCGTTTGCTTCGAGCACACTCACCCGACATAAATAAGAGATAAGCTTCAAGCCAACGCCCTTTCTCCTCGCCACGGGCTTTACGTAGATATCTTCGATGTAGAACGCGCGGCCGGTCCAGCTCGAGTAGGCTTTGTTGCACATCGCGTGCCCCAGGACGACGCCCGAGCCGTCCGTGGCCACGATGCAGAAGAACCAAGGGTTCGGTACTTGAAAACTGTCTCTCACCAGTTCTACGTAAAAAATATCTGTTTAATACATGTTTAAATATTAATGCAATTTTGAAAACTGTCTTTGAGAATTGTCTTTTATAAAATGTTTAATACATGTTTAAATGTTAATGCAATTTTGAAAACGTGTGGATTATCTTTTATATAAATCAAGTTTGAAAAATTCTATTAAATAACAATAAAACACGTTAATATTTCACGTTATTTTGTCGCTCATGAGAAGACGCACGTTTGCTTCCATATACCACTATGATGCGCGTTAAACAAACGCCAGTTGACGCGCGTTATTTTGACGCACGCTGTCCATCGCCGAATCTCGTATGCGACTGCCGTAGCTGTATGCGACTGGATTATAGTCTTTGCGCACGAGTTGGCGGCGACGCGCGGTGAGTTACAAAAAAATGGATTTAGCTCTCGAAAATTTTATCAGTCAAATAAAAAAAAATGCCTTGAAATATGAGGTATTACTTCAGAACTATATCAGGACAGAAATAAAAAGAGATCGGCATGGTTTGCAACCTTCAAGGAAAACTATGAAAATCTGGATCCGCGATTGGGTTAGCTACTTCTGTATTTCTATCCAATTCCACCTCATATTGTCTAGTAGAAAATAGGCTGTGACAGATGATCAGACAAACAGACAGTGTGACAGATAATGGTAGAGGAAGAGAGATATCCTGTAAAGATTGCGTCTTTTCGTCAGGTATATGGAACTTTATAAAATTATAACTTACGTTGAAGACTAATGCAATGAATATCTTGAAAAACCTTTTTACTGTAATTGATTTTTTACTAAGAAATTGAAATATTTACCCTACTTTCTTTCGTAATGTAACTTTCGTATTAATCTTATATATATATACTACTAAGTAAAGATATAATACATCATAAGTAATAAAAAAAGGTTATTGATGTAAGTCCCCTAACAATTACAAAGAGAATAAAAATATTAACTGTTTAAACACAGTTTTTCATTATTTTTTAATAACAGAAAAGAAAATACGTGACTGAAAGACTTTATATATTTTTCAGTTAAAAAAAAACTTGTGTCTATTTGTTTAATGAAATATATTTAATGAAAAAAAACCGATTGTTTTATTATTATTTGTTAATTTTCTACAATGCAGTATAACAATACATTGTTATTAAGTTAATTTTAAGTTAAAATCTGAGCAAGAGTTAACTACAATGTAAAACTGAAGCACATGAAATGGCCAATAAAATATAATGGATATGGCAGTGCGCGGCGGCGCGGGTCACGAGCGAGGTCTGCGACCGACCTGCGCGAAAATGAAGGGGAGTTCGGGAAAATAGGAAATTCCATCGTCTGACGAATTTATAGAACTTGAGCGCTTACTTGTACTTTTTAATGCAACAAAAATGCATTAAAACCGCAAGTGGCATTCCTTAAAGCATCCACTTAAGAGCCAAAACAGTTTAAGAAAATAAAAAATCACACCATAAGTAGAAATTTCATTTTTAATAACATAAAAAGTTATGATCAAAAAAAGAATAAAATAAAGTATACATTATTTAATACTTAAAAGATGTGCACATATATTTGAAAAATATTTTGGAAAGTTTAAAAATTACTAATCCGTATTTTTTTACAACACACTCAATCATATCCGTAGCGAAAAATGTAATTGACGTAAACTTAATGGCCATAAATAAAAAAATATAAACAATGGTTTTAATTCTTGAATAATCTCAAGAAAATCAATAGGAGAAATACGTAAATGCACCATATAAATATTTTTTACGGAAAAGTATTACAACAGAAACCGGCATGCTTTCTTTCTTTTTCTTAAATCACTGTCAACAGTCCTAAAGCATAAGACAATGTTATTAGGTTAATGAGGTGAACATATATTTATAGCACTCTCTATGTATTATGGTAGTTTTCTACCTAAAATTTTCGCGTGAGATGGTCGCGTGGACGTAGAATGAATTCTCTTCTTTGATTTATGATCCTGATCTCGTTACCTCTTTCGCTTCTGATTCTGGCCCCATTCTTGTTTCCGATTCCGATTTTGATCTAGTTCCCGATTCTCTCTTACCCATGCTCTTAGGCAGAAAATACAATTACTACTGCTGTATTTTTTATTTTATTGCTCACGCTCTTCATCTCTTTTTCCGATACCCGATCGGCATAACTACGATCAAACATGAGAAACGGCGAGCAAATGCTAGAATATTCATAAATTATTACATATGCATTCTTGTCATTTCTAAACTAAATTACTGTGCAGTTTCATCGAAATACATTTAGGCGTTTTTGTGTGAAAGAGTAATAAACTTCTATCCTCACAAACTTTTTGTTTATAATATTAGTAGGACTAGTAGGATTCACTAACGGTTACTGTTTAGGTATGCTAAATTCTTTGAGATGCTAAATCCTTTGTTCTGTCTCAGCGACCGACATTGTAAATCATTTTAAATTATCTAACTAGAAATACGAACTGTGATTACAAAACATATGTTCTGTACTAACGGTATTAAATGCTTGTCACATCGTTCATCACTGTTTCGATACCGGATACGGAACCCAGAAAATACTGCAAATAAACCCCGAACGAATTGCGAAAGCAACGCTGCTGTTACATTGTACATCTTAGTAAGTACACTTTCAGCAAAACTTATTTACCCTGAACGGTGAGCTGTGGCCCAGTTGGGACCCCTTCGTATTCGGCGAGCTCCTGGAACAAGGAACAAAATAGCCATGCTTCAAAGTAAACAATTTTATTTTATACAAAGAGGCAGTAAGACTAAAAATTCTTGTCCAATTTATGTAAATTTGTCAGCGTTTTGTACAAAGAAAGTTAAAATATACAGATTATACGTATTTTCTATTCGAAATTCAATGAAATTTAAGTTACAATTCCACAAAGTCCACAATGGTACATATCTTTTTTAAGTTCCCGCTAAGAATATTGAAAATTTTCGAAAATCGGGAAGTTATTGGTTTTACCCGGTTTTTCGAAAATCGAGTTTATATCAGATTTTAACGTTTTGAGATCCTGGGAAGCTCTCCTGACTATTTTACGATGGTGTCTATGCATGTGTGTGTGTGTGTGTGTGTGTGTGTGTGTGTGTGTGTGTGCATGTGTGCGCCTGCGCGTGCTTGGTGCGCGTGTGTGCGTGTGTGTGTGTGTGTGTGTGTTTTATGTGTGTGTGTGTATGTAAATCTTTTATAACTTTTGAAAGGCTTGACTGATCGATTTCAAAAACTAATCAGCTTTTAACATTAAAAAACTACGTCTATCGCCGCCGGGCCGGTTGAAATCGGTGGATTCGTTCGTGACATATCTTGAACGAAAAAAAATTAACAAAGTAATTTTTTCATAATACTCCAAAATTTTGTACCTAATTAAATGCATGTTCTGAATCCTTTTATAGAACTTAAAAACCTGCGTTGATTGCCGCTAGTTCAATTCAAATCGATTAACTTTTTCAAGAGATATCAAAAACAAGAAATACAAATGACTTCTCTTGAAATAATTCTAAAATTTTGTATCGAATCAAATATGTATGGTTAAAAGTTTATTAAGAAAAATGGAGATATTTGAATTCTAAGTGCTCAAAACGTACTATAACTATGTTTTTGAGCTGGGAGAGCTCAAAAATGTACTATAATTTACTGATCTCAGTATGTTTGAACACTTGGGGCTTGAAAATAGCACGAAGTTTCAGGAGAAGCCTGAAAGGTCAGCCATACTTCAGATTTTTAGCTTACACTGTAAGAAAATTTCAAAAACTTATAGACAAGTATATTTTGATATTCAAGGAGCTCAAAAACAAATCGACAAATATCACAGCGGGAAGTTTTAGGGATGGCCTTCAGGGTTAACCGATTTTCAGATTTTTTTAAAGAATGTTTTAAAAATATGATCCAGAAAAATAATCGCAATATATACCTAATTTGATTGCAAAACGTGAAAAATAAATATTAACAATTAAATATTCAAAAGAACAAAATTATTGTATTATATTTATAATACATAACAATTTTTTCCTTTCCAAGCTCAATATTACACTCAAACTACAAATACTGTAGCTTTTTTACTTACACTGACTCCTTTTCAAATTGATAAATGAACCTTATTTTGTCGATATTTAAAAGTTTACGAAAATTTGTGTAAGGAGAACAACTTAGATTTTTTCTTTCAATATTAATATAAAATGTAATTTTGTTTTAAAATGTCGAAAATACAAAATAAGAGATATGAATTTATTTTATTATCTCGTTATATTAGAAAGTATAAAGAGAGAAACTGTTCTGTTATGTTGGATTAAATTAATTGCAATATTATAAAATAGCAAAATTAATAAATAGATATACAATATAAAAAAAACTACTTAGTGATGCCGCATTCAATAGTTGATGCCTACTGTGCTTGTAAATGTATTTTGCACAATGCCAACAAAAATTCCTAAAGCTTTTTTATCTCAACCTCACCACATCAAAACAACTTCACTGTCTGCAATTTTCTGAGGATGTGCCTGGTCGGCATGAAACGTACGCAGAAATTAACAACGTAACGATTAGCGGAATACGATAAATAAACAATTAACACTCGCTTACATGTTCGAGATCTGTCAATCCTATCGAATCAATATTCAATTCGTTGAATAAGGATTCGTAGTGGAAGAACAGATTCGAGATTCAGTAGTGGGTTGCATGATGCATGTTAATGCATGTTACAGGCAAGCGTCTAATTATGGATTTTACACAATAGAATATTTATTATATTGGTGTCAATTTTTTTATTTTAAATGTGTGTATTACTCGTATATTACAAAATCAAAAGTGCACTATCACTCATGAGTTATTTATTTTATTGAACTCATTTTACGCCCATACGAGCGAAGTCGTAAGTTGGCAAACAAATACCTCTGTCATGATACTGTTAAGACGATTAGAATTCACAAGCAATATCAACACATACAGTCTGTCTTCATATCTCAATGCGTGAATCGATTACACTCACTTGTATCATCTGTTGTATCTCCTGCATGTCATTTTTCGTTGCATCTCTAACCAGCACTTCCTCCATTGCTCTACTGATTTATACAGTCACGTCAAAGTTGTTCACTAATAAACTAATATATAGAAAATTTACTCTGAATACTATCAAAAGGTGCTCTTGATGCGTGACTTGTTTCGAGTTACAATCTTCATCTGATAATAATTTTCCTTTTGTATTCGATAACTAAAAATAAATTTGATTACACCGAAACATTCCCATTAATTTTTTGTAAACGTCTTTTGTTCATTTATGAAACAAGTGATATGATACAGTTTGTCAATAACTTCAGGCTAATAACCCTTCATTATTTTCACTAAACGCGCACTTTTATTTACTTCAACAATTTCTTTTCTTAATAATGGTTTTTCGTGATATCACAGTTAAAAAAATAAATATATGTTGTGTGTCTAATCCGGCGCACGCGCAAACTCCGCCGAGGTCAGCGAGTAACTGAGTCTATTAACCAAGGTCGAGCTCGATAACGTCATCTGTAATCATATATATATATACTGATACCGCATTTAACTAGTTTTTTAAAGTTCCGAATTCAACAAGGAACCCTTTCAGTTTTACTGTCTATCCGTCGATCTGTTTGTCCACGGCTTAGGACAAAGACTCTTAGGTTCTAATTCACAAATGTTACTTATGTTTAAAAGCAATTTATAATCATTCCATTTGCAATCAACTTAAATTAAAAACCGTTTTAATTTAATCTGAAGTTGTTTGCAAATCGAGCGCGTAAACTGTAATCAAATTAAATTTCATTCACTAAGTTTTGATAGTAACTAGTAATGTACACAGCAGGTCAATCAATTAAGACATTAAAAAAAAAGCAATTGAAAATTGTTTTATCGCATCCAAGCCTTGAAATACATTATTGTTTCTGGTAATTAATCTATTGTGATTGTTTTCGTTGATCACTATAATATAATAAACAATAGGCATGATGACAGTAAACAAGAATCGCTAAAATAATGTGTTTGTCTACTGTGATGTACTTAATACATTTTTAAATAAATATTTATTTTTATTTGATGATGATGAGATTATTAATTTATATAAATAAAATAAAACTACACGATACAGACGTCCGCCATGCTCAATTGAACACCAGTCGAATTGAATTACGTCACGTCTACGTACAAACTATGCATAAATTCCGTAGTTCTGTACCAAACTCAACGATCGCTAAACTTATTAATTGTTTTAACCTGTATTTAAAAAGTGTTTCGTGATTTCTATCGATCTTGCTTGCTTAGTTTTGTATTCTCTGATTAATCTAGAGTTGGTTCGTTAATGCTGTGGGAGTTCCTAACATCAAACAAAGACTTCTTCAGAGTTCAGCAGAATTTAGAAATGTCAAAATTATAATGTAAGTAAAATATTAATAATTTCTAAAACCAAACAATTAAAGTTTGAAATCTATTTAAAAAGCACCGCTCGATATGTTTAGTGTTAGAGGTTATATTATTTAAACAAGGTATTTATCATATACCAAGTGCTTACTTATCGATTTCCGTAAATATTTAAAAGTGGTGTTGCACCTATTTTTGGCCATAAAATCTGATCTAATCAAAATATCGACTTGGTTTTTGCGCTATAGTATTCGCCTTGTTGTCGGATTTAATATTATCACATGATAATATTAAATCACATATAAAAGACACACACCATATAAAATAAACGATATAAAGTAATAAGTTATTACTTTATATCGTTTATTTTATATGGTTTGTCGTTTATTTTATAAGTTATTACTAATAACTTACATCAAAATAATCTTCACAAAAGAAATAGGAGAATTTAGATGTAAGACTTTTGGATCTCGCCATGCGAGATTAAGCCATTTATATTGTAATGTTTTGTTGTGTGGTACGTAAACAAACAATTGATTGGGGGTTTTTAATGATGTGTGCGTATTAACGCACTGAAGAACCGCACACCACTTGTATACTTTCGAGTTCATGTCTAAATAAAATATATCTGATTTGTTGCTTTGACTCCGTAGTGTTTATAATCCAAATACATAGGCGTGACGTCACAAGCAGACGCCATGACACCGGGCACCGTTTTGGTGCTATTTTATAAACATGTAATTAAAATTCCATTTATTTTTAAAAAACCTCTGTTTACTACAAAACTAATATATATTTATGGAAATAGAAGGTTCTTAACAATATTAAAAAAACTGTTTTTCAATATCAGGCATGATTGCCTATTGTATGTATCCATCACGTTGAAAACAAAAAGCCTGGAGCAGTATTCTCTAAAGCAGTAGACCAGGAAAGTGTAGAAATTTCAAATAATTTCGCTCACTTTTTAAAAACAATTTTCCCGAAAATTGTACACGTTCTATTTTTATTAAAAAGTGGTAGATGTGCAGCGAGCGGATAAAAGTAGAAATTATGATGAGTTATTTATTGTGACAAAGATATTTTATATTTGGTGTTCCTCCTTAAATAGGCTAAATATGTTTAGTGTGACACCTAAAGTAATCGGTGTCTTAAATCATCTATCTATATAATTGTAAAATTCGCATAGTTTTAAATACTTAATAACTGGAAAGTAATTTTATTTTTTTATTAAAATTATTGGTAGCCATTTTTTAATCCCACTTTTAAACCAAATAGTCAGCCAATAACGTCTGAATGAGCCGGATAAAAGTTCCGGAGCAAAACTCCGCTTGATAATGAGTGTGTCCTGTATTTCGGCTTCCTAAAAAACAATCTCATTATATCACACTAGAAAAATATTAAACACATAGTATACCTATTGTCTATAAAAGTACATTATTAACATATAATGTCAAAAAGTCGAGTTATATGAATTTACACATCAAATACAATAATTTTTTAACCATTTGTGACAAACACATTGGAAAGTAATATTGAATCACGTGTGAAGTTAGCAGAATTTTGTATATTGTTTCCACAAATTTTAATGGATAGAAAAAAGTTTACAAAGATTTTATACTGTTTTCGAGAATACAGCTTTTCCAGATTATTTATTTCTACTAGTATGTTTTAATAGAAATTATTCTTGTACTTTTTTATCTATGAATTTTCGAGAATAGTGCTCCTTGAAGTAACTGGCAATGGAGAATAATACATTATATTATGCACTATATTCACACACAAAAAGTACCTTTCAATTCCATTAATATTTGGTGAAATGACGTTTTAATAACAATGGTAAAGACTGATGAACTGTCGTGTGATAATCATCTCGAGAAACGAGAAGCTAAGTCATAGCGAAAAATATGCAGTGGAGTTCGCTAAACACACAGATTTAAAATTAATCTGTCATCAATAAAAGTATGTTGAAAAAAATTACATTATTTGAACTTGATTTCAATATTATATGTAATCAATAAATTCGATGTAAACTGAGTCGAGAGTAATTTTAAAATCATGTTGACTTCAACTTGAGTATTAGATATGGCTTTAGATATGAAACAAAATTCTTGCTCCAGTTAAGATTTTGACATGTACGATTTTAAAACGAGGCTGATTGAAACGAGGCTGATTGAAAGTTAAACAACTTTTATGAATTTGAGTCTTAAATTAGCAAAATTATAATAACAATATAAGATTAATTTTATAATTTTCTCTATTATATTTTTATATAGTTTCTGGTAAAGCTAATGCGATTTACACACTCTTCAAGAAATAATATCTGGTCCATTTTTATTGGTAGTTTACATAAATAAATGACTTTCTACACTTAATAAAAAAAAGACTATAAGTGTCTTGTTTGCTAACAACGTTTAACTAGTATTTACAATACATGGAAATGAGGAGCATTTATTTCATTGAAACAAACTGCATACCTCCAGAGCTTGGATTCGATTCGAACGTCACAAGCTGTTGCTAAATGAAAACGAAACGAAATGTTTTGTTTGTTCAGTTTCTCCAACAACCGAAAAATGGACGTCAATTTGACAATCGTGAATTTTATGGTAAACTTTATTTATGAGATTTTGTTTTCCGGCACAACCTATAATTACCGACACCGTCCGTAATTTATAAAGGTGTCTATGAAGCTATTAAAACCAAACACTGGACGTGGCAATAGCGTCATTGATTTACTTTAGGCACTTTAAAGGCATATGTTAATTTATTTTTTGAGCAACTTTTGAAAATAAAACACTCTTTAATAATATAGCTATATACATACAGCCAAATTTGTAAAGACAGATCTAATTTAAAGCTCTACTTTAACACGTCAACATTATTAGTATAAGCATATTTAAAAAACACAGTAATATAATATGCGAAATATTATAGTAAATTGACACTTCTATTTGTGTACATACATCGCAATATGTAAGAAAAAATGTACTTCATTAAACGTGATGTAGCAGTAACACCGAGACATGTGTGACAACAATTGATCTTCAAAATTAGCGCATATCGTCACGGCTTGTAGATATAAACATTTGCTGTATTAAATGGTATGCACAAAACTAACCATTTAATCAGTGAGTACTAAAGTATGAATGTGTATGCAATATCTCTCAAATGTGCACTTCTGTAAATCCAGTGTAGATATTATCATTATATTAGTATATATATTGCACGCAAAACAAACTTTAATAAGTTATAAACAAATGCAAACCTCTAACTTTTCTAAAAAGAAACATATGCATAAATATTCACATGCATTATGTGGAACCAAACCAGATGAAGTTACGTTTGTCAGATATTTAAGAATCGTTTTCAACTGTATGACTTCGCTTTAATCTCCATTTCGTAAATATTATAAATAGGGAATTCAATATGTACGGTTTTGTAATGAGATCTTGCACTAATTTAAATAGAACATCAACATACAATTGTATAAAGCTCTCATTCGACGTCAAGCTGTTCAAATTCAAATTCAAAATATTTTTATTTCATAGGTTACAAAGTAACACTTGAAACACGTAATTTTTTGAGAATTTACACTTTACTGCCCGTTCAGAAGGCAGTTTTCTCTCAAGAAGAACGAGCAAGAAACTTAAGGGTAGCTATTTTCTAGTTTGCTCATACATAGCCAAAACAAATACAAAACCTTTAAGGACGAAACAGCCCGGTAAGAAGTCGAGCCGCTTATGCCCATGGATATTTGTCTTCTAAATTTTCATTAATTGTATAATACCCTTTTTTACTAAGTGATTGTTTAATAATACTCTTTAATTTATATAGGGATAAATCTTGTATATCTACAGGAACCTTATTGAGTATGCGCACACAGAGCCCTCTAAATGAACTTGTGACATTACTTAGCCGATTAACATGTGAAATCAGTTTATTTTTAGTTCTGGTATTGAGTTTATATCGACTACTATTCCTTTTAAAAATTTTTAAATTTTTTTTACATATAATAAATTTTCATAAATGAATTGAGATGCCAGGGTTAGGATTCCAATTTCCTTAAACTTATTTCTAAAAGATGCACGAGGTCCGAGCTTGTAAATCGCGCGAACGCCCCGCTTCTGCAGCATAAAAATTCTATGAACATCCGCGGCGTTTCCCCAGATTAAGATGCCATACGACATCAGGTTGTAGAAACAGCCAAAATAAACCAATGTTCCAATATGGAACCTATACTATGATAAAATACATCATAGAAATAGCACAAAAAATAATTCTTAAGAATAATGCACTTGAGGTGTTGCTCTGTTAGACTTTCATACAGGTCCCTACTGGAGAAATATAATTTATTGAACTATAGCTCCAGACGTCTTCAGCTCGGCGCTATGTTGTTGTATGATTTGTGTCGCAACAAATATGACTGCGCGGCTGTAATTGGCGGGCTGTGCTATCGTGTTCTTTACCGAGCCCAACAAAGAGAAGCTCGGCCGCACCAGTTGTTTGCAATTAACCGCTGTCGTGCTAGCTGGTCGCCGGTCCCCGATGCGCCGCCTCGTGGACGCTTACAACACTCATTTAACGCCATCGACATCATCACGTCGACTGTTGGATCCTTCAGAACAAATATTTTTAATACCTTTAACTACGTATTTTATGTTTGAACTTCTCTGTGCAATGGTTTTATGTGTCTATTTTCTTTTTAGCACGTAAAATCTTAAATATGTATAACAATTCTCCGTGTTTCAAGATGTTGGTGATATGCACACCTATATTATGTATACTTTTTTTATATTAACAATTTCGTGTATCACTGTCTGTAAGCCCAAATATTGAAAAAAATAAATTAATAAAGAGTATGATATTTATATAAATGTCGGAATGCGCATTGATCGAAACTATAAACTACATTTCTATTGTCTGTCACGTTCTTCCGTATAAAATTTTATTCGTTATAAGACCGCGACAGAATCTGCATTACATCACTTCAGTTTAACAAAGAAAATTCAGATTCTCGCTGTTACTAAAGCAAAATCGCCCGGCGAACCCTTGAAGTGCCACATCGGCCCCCGCCCCGCCCGCGACCTCGACGACATTCGACGACTTACCCTTCGCCCAATTAGTGTCACGATATATTTAATGGGCGGCCTCTTACGTGGTGTGCTCAAATAGCAAATGATATAGAGCCACAAATACGAACATTCTCAGTTTGCCAATCATAATATTAACAGTTTATTTATAGAATGTACGTAATATTATAATATACGTATCTCGATATTCATGCTTGGAGGTGGATTAGTTTAATCGTAGCAATCCAGTCGGTCTAAGGATTAAGCATAACAACACAAGCCGGAGTGGCTTATACAAAGTCAACAGCGCGAGCGCCACGATATTTGGCTAACAAAGCTCCACAGCTGAGACCGGTCATCGCTGCATACGAATCGATTTACAGTAGACGATAGTGGATCGTGCGATTTTCGAGAACGAAAATGGGTTAAACATCTTTTTTTTTAATCATTTCCGTCTATCTTTAACAATATTATTAATAACATTGAAATGCATGCTATAAATTTCTCTGTCTCGACTTTTACCACAGTTATTTCTCCAAATTACATGCCTATTTGTTTTGTATATATAACATTTTCCTTTTTCCTTTTCTATTCTTAATCGTTTTCGTTTAAGCGACATAAGCAAAATTCAATATTAAATAAATGAGGCATTATATTGAGGTGAATTTTAAAAACATCCGAGACGAAAAAATCTGTAAAACTATTGATCCTACAAGCCACGCCTGACTCTTTTTACTATTTTCGAGCTCAGAGTGTTAAAAATGAAAAAGTAGTGAATTCTTGAGCATATCATGCTTACAAAATCGATTTTATTGCTTTTTTAAGCTCCGAGCTCTTTCAATTGAAAAATCTATATGTATCAAAAAACTACATTTTTTTTTTTATTTTTCAACTACAATATCTTTAGAACATGTTTGATTTTGATCAACTTCATGGAATCTGACGCAGTTTTTTAAACAAAAAAAGATGAATTAGTACCTAATATCTATGAAAGGAAATGAAATGAATACAAATATTTTTGAAATCCTTTTTTCAAAAATATTTTATTAACTGTATCGAACGAACCAAACAAATTTGATACAATTCGCAACGATCGACGCTACTTTAGATAAAACAAAAAAAAAGATTATATTTTAGAATTAATCAGTAGAGTAGAAAAAAATATTCTACAAAAATAGTTTTTTTCAGCAACATCTCTTGAACATGATTTTGATGTGTTTAGCAACGATCGACGTAATTTACTAAATATTAAGAAAATACTTTGCAATTTTTTTCTGTAACAAAATCATACGTTTTATATTAAAAAAATATGTAAAATCTTAAGCGGACCAACAAAATCATTATTTTAAATTTGCCCAGCCTTCCACCATGTTTGTTTTGGTTTGGCTTTTCCATTCGTCTGTTTCTAGAGCGCTCTCTGTATGTTCGATGGCTCTAAATTCATTTCTTTCATTTCTTTGTAAGCCGAAGTGAATATAAAGTGAGGTCGCCTGCGCAGTTTTCACTGAAGCTCAACTTTTTGTCCTGCTTCTACTTCTTTTTGTAAAATAAGATTTACTCTGGATTTTTATATAAATTGTTACTAAATAGTTTTAACGTGTATTATAGTATCGCTTCAAATATATATATACATATAAAATACTAACGGTTCTGAAAAAAAAAATTGTGAAATTTCTGTATAAATTTGCTAATATTGTTGGAAAACTTAAAGTAAGAATTATTTTCCACCTACATTTTTTGTCTGTGTGTAACGTAAGGGTAAGTAAATGCAGAGAGGGTAAGCAAAGAATCCAAATCTCTTCAAAAAGCTGCACATCTTTGAGATCAATAAAAGTCTTTGTCTAAGGCTGAAACATTTAGATAGTGCCCGATGCCGAGTAATATATATGCTTCTTAATACTAGTCCTTTAAGTTCAAAAACATCCAAACTTGTGTATGTCTCGGAGAGAGAATTAAAAACTACTACATTTTTTTGTAAGCATGTTTATAGAATAGGACTAATACTGATTTGGCAAATCCAAGCAGTAGTGAATAATCTATATTTCTTCCCTGAAAAAGAATCTATTCCTTTCTAAAAGCTGACAGCTCACTAGTGACTCCATTGGTATTGAGGGTGTCAATGGGCGGCAGTGACATCTACTCTCTGATAACCGCGTGCTCGTTTGTTGCTTTGAAATCGTATATAAAGTCGAGAAACAGTTTTTTCGTGTTTTATATACAAATTCAAGATAATTTTTCATCATATTTTATTTACATTTAATTATAATATACATAAACCATTTTGTTCACCAACTTGTTGCTATTTTGTAGGTAGTGACACAACCTCATTGCTGTAGAGATTTTGGAACTTCTGATCAAAAAACTGGGACAAGTAGTTTTGACAGTTCTCTCTGGACGTTGACCTAACACCAACTAAAAAATTCTGAGGAGACCGGTGAACAGGTAAACACTTCCCTACCAAACTCTCTCAATATTTGCTGAGTATCTAAAAATGTGTGTTATCTGACGTTATCATGTTGAAAAACCATACCATTTCGGTTGATCAATTCCGGTCTTCTTGCTTCTTGCTTGAGTCTCATCAGCCGTTGAAAATAGAGATCCGAATTAATTTTCTTCCCGGTGGTAACACTTGATAATTGAAATGCCCTTCTAATCCCACCATATACATAGCATCAACCTATTGCGAGTTGATCCGGGTTTTGCTGTAGTCTGTGAAGATTGTTTGCATTGTAATCATGATCTTTTTCGCTCGTTCTTGTCGTAGGTTCCGTTTCATTATATTTCAATAGTGAATCGCAAACAAGTACACGATTCATTAGATTTCTTCCAGTGATCTCGTGTGAGCCCCAAGTATCGAACTCTTTTGTATATTCAGCTTTTTTTAAATAAGTCAAAACTTTTTTGTGGTTAATTCCAAGCTCTTCAGTTATGTATTAAGAACGAATGTGTCGATTTTGTTCTACTTTTTGCAAAATGTTATTGACTTTATCTATACAGGTCGACCAGAGCGAGGTTCATTTTTGACATCAAAATTACTGAACTGAAAACGCTTAAACCAGTTTTGTGCTACTCTTATCGACAATGCATTAGGTCCAAAAATCACACAATTTTTTTTCGTGACTTTTTACGTTATGATAAATTTGTGCGCCAGATTCACTCATTTTGGTGGACAAAAAAAAACAATATAAAAATAACGTAATACCGTTTTTTATTTTTATTAATTTTTAATGTCATATATTTGATAGTATCAGAACTAACCAAGTACAAACAATACAGCTTAAGAGGTTATACTGCATCTTTTAATAAAAATAATAATGTAAACTCACACCTATTTCCCAGAAGGGTAGGCAGAGACTATAGATTTTCTTTTTATTTATGACATACAAAAAAAAAACTTCTATCCCTACCTAATATTGACAAAGAAAAAATATGGATATTATACGAAAACGATTTAGATCATCTCTGGATTTTCCATTGAAATATTGCGTGTTGAGTGAATAATATTTTTTCACGTGTTACCATGTTACTAATTCACATAACGGCTAAATGACTCCATTGTGAAAATTTTTATATGAAACTTACTGTTTTAAATGGTAAAGAGTGTTGATGAACCAACTTAGGTCATGGGTTAGAGACAGATATGGATCATTTACGACTGTCAGGCATAACATGTAGGGTAGGGGGCGGCTGTCTCCAACGTTCTATGTCTTGATGACGGTGAAAAATGTATTTTTGGTTCCTGTGGTTTTTGTATACGCTTTTGTTTAGAAATTGTTAATGTTGTGTTTCATAATATAGTTGAGTTCAAAGAGTTACAATTGGCTGATAAAATTTTATTAGCGCTGCTGCAGGGTGCGGGGAACGGGGAACGGCGCGGGCGCGGCGCAAACTTTTATAATAGCTTTGGAAATACGCCAGGAGATTCATTCCACGGTTATTTTGATATTTTGTTGTTTTTAGCACATTAGATTGTTCTAATTGATTCCGTAAATGTTATACTTGTCGCAATTCCAGAATTTCCTGACATCCCACCCAAGTTTATAGTTTCAATCCCCCCATCTGTCAACTTGTGTGCTTTTTCTGTTTTTAGACTTATCAGAATGTAGTTTTGTAGACAAAGGTACATAAATGAATGATCTACTTACGATATATTTATGAAAAACTAATGTCAGAGATCTTTCTAAGTGAAATAAAGCCAAAACCATCATTTTGAATATTTTCGTCTGTCTTTTTGTATGTTTTTTCACGTATGTGTTTTCACAGATGTGTTGCTGGAGGTCTAACTTAAAAAAATACCAGGCCATATATCACATTGATACACAGTCTAAAAGTCGAGTTGTATGCAAAACTGTCTTATACTGAGATCTGTAATTGAATACAGGAAATTACTTTTAGGATTCCATGTCTATATGGCTTAAGGCTTGATATATATTTTTTAATATTATACTTTTTAAAGATTGGGATGAGAGTAAGACCGGTATCGATATCGTGGTAGACACAACGTCATCGGTCGACGTAGAAGATTTTAGAATTCATTTATGTCCACACCGGTAGGCCACAGAGCGGAAGCGAGTACCAATAATATTTCCTTTTAGGCAAATTTATTTTCTTACTCATATTAATCATATTTCTCCTTTCTTCCTTTTCATTCCTTAATTCCTTCCATATTAACGTCCAATGTTTATATTTATGTTTGGCTACACAGAAACACAACAATTGCACTCCGGATGTAACGTAAAACGGTTCTCTAATGCGGGTTTCTTTTCGAAACATCGTTCCGTGTGACGGCGATAGCACGGCGCGGGCGCACCCCCCGATACAGACCCGATAAAATGAAATCGCCCCCCGAGTCCATTGTTTGTAACACGCAATTCAATAATAATCCACTTACCGGATTTCCTCGCTGCGGGCCCAGCCGCGGCGCGCTGCGATTCGCCACCAAACACATTCATCATTTTATGACGACAAGCATTTACACTACGGCGGGTGCACGGCGCATTTTACAACGAATGTTTCGTGAGGTACCTTGCCCTTCGTCTTTCTGAACTATATTGTAAGTTCATGGTTCCCAGTTCGATATGACGAGACGATGGGCCGATTGACACCACCGAGAGCTACTGCCGAGATGACGCGAGTGGCACGTTGAATTGAGAGTGTTAAAATGACTTTTCAAAAACTACTAAATAATTTATTTACATCCTCGTTGAGTTGAGATCTTAGAGTTTCGGGCCCTGCTTACCTGCTGTCTTGAAGTCCCTCTACCGACCTTAAGTTATAACCTTTTACATATTTTCGTGGAGTTGCGATAATTTAAACAGTAAACAGCTCTATAATTCAAAGCAGTAAGCCGCCAGTAATTCATACAAAAACAAAACATATTTTTTTTTGTTAATCGAATTTCAATTTCAATTTATTCGAATCTCAATTTTCTAATAGGTACACTAGAATAGTCAATAGTTTACTCATATTATGTGTGAGAAATATTTCGTTACAATCATGATATCCATCATGTTAACGCCCGTACCGAAACACCAACAGACATTCCATAATCACTTTATTGCAGAATGTTAGTACTTTCGCCCATGAAAGTTAATATTGTAGGTTTATGAACTTTTCATGCAGCTGATCTTTTAATTAAACTACAAAAAGCGTTAATGTATAAAATGAATGCAGAGGTTTACGCGAGGTACATGTAAAATTAACTTACCCCATTAATATTAAAAACAACTGCCTCGTTCTTTAATTTGAGGGATTCGTAGGGTTATTTTCCCCCATTATTATTTAATCTGAATTTTTATTAAATAAGATTATAATGTATTACATATAAAAGTCTGCTTCAAGCATCTTGTTTATACAAACAAGTTTTGTTTATAGAACTTATAGAGATGATACTTACTCTACGAGTGTGCAAGAACGTTCAATGTAATTTAGATGTATGTAGATATAAGAATTATACCTGGATTCTTGAAAACATTTATGTTTAGACTTATTATTATAGGTATATGTATATTTATACTTATAATAATAAGTAAAATATACCTCATTTAAGAAATTACGATTTATTTTGCTCTTTATGGCCATGGAGTTGAAGGTTTATACTTAAATATATTATTTTAACGTATTTAACTTTATGGAGCAAGGCAAGGGTTTTATTTTCTTTTTGACGTATTATTTCTTTTATATGCTCCTCGTTACACATCCATTTTCTTTTCCACTTTAACCGTGTCATCAAAAAGTAATATTTTTGACCTTTTTAGGTAGTGTCGAAGCAAACATTTGAATTCGGGGTCATCGTCCCACTAGTCAATCACTAATTAGTGAGAGAATACCTAACATCAAGTTTAATTTCAAATACAAAATATTGTTATTTCATAGGTTATAACAACTTATAACATTTCATAGGTTATAACTTAATTAGTATGAAATTGGTGATATTTTTTTGCAAATTTTGTACTTGAGCATCATACATAGTCAAAATAAATAGAAAATCATTACTAAATTAAACAGCAGACATGTCGGTAAGTTTCTTTCAAATCAAATTTCACATTTTGGACCTATAGAATCGATCTGCATACCAAATATGTGTAGATCAAATTTTCAATGTTATACTGAAACTTTGTGAAAATAGTTTGTTTCTTAAATCGTAAAAAAAAAACCCTAAAATTTATGTGACGATTAATTGTTATTACCAGCTGGTGTACTATAACTAAAATAAGGCAATAATCGTTTGATTATGAAAACGCGATAGCGCAGAAATAGCGTTGAAGTCGCTTTGCTTCAAGTCGCTACTACTCTTTTATTTTGACAGCGCCATTTGAAACCTTTTTTGAATGATTTTCAATTCAAAATTCTTTCCATATAGCGTAGAGTAATCAACATCTTACGTAGTTACGTCATAAGGTCGCTTTTTCTCGGAATGACAATTATTGTATTTGTATTTTCGTTTCACCGCGCATTCCTATTTCATTTTGTTTAAAAAATAACATTTAAAATGTATAAACATATTTAATAAATTGTTTATTGGTGTTATTAGCCTGTGTTGACTAACTTTTCAGTATTATAATATATGCTTAAAACGACCAAAGGTTAAAGTTTTGAGGAAAGTTGTAAACTTAATACAAACTTTAAAGTTTTTAAGGTACGTAAAGGTTATTTAATTCCTGATAATGAAAATGTAATGAATAATTTTACTAATAAAATAATTTTATAGCGTAAATAATGTGAAGTTAGACTAAAAGGCTACGAATTGTTAGTTTTCCGACTTTGAAAGCAATATTAAGGAATTTGGAAGAAATGTCTGACACAGTCTAATATTCTTTGCTAATTTGCTAATATATTGATAATAAAAACTATGCAATGATAATGTGACTAAAAAGACTGTTGTAGATGCACACTTTGACAGTTCTACGATCGTAATAAATTAGTCAAAATACAATTTTGATAAATCTCCATAAGGCGAAAACTTTCATAAAACTATTTAACGATGGCTACGAGTAGACGTGTCAGCAACGATAGGAATTTTAAAGTGGTGCCTAATCAGTGCTACTTCGGCGCTGTCTTCATTTACCGTGTTAGACCAGCTGGACAACCGGGCTTTTCTCGGCGTTTTCGAGTTTGCCTCGATGATATGATACCTCCGTACGGGACTGTTGTTTAAGTTAATGTATTCAGCAATAAATAATTTATAATATATAATAATAATGCACACAATTTACCTACGTATTTTATTTACGTACTGCCGTCAGTAGCTTATGTCATTTAGTACTATTTCTTCTTGGTAACCAATTAAATGGCAAAATTATAATTACCTTAAAATGGCGCCATATAGCAAAGTTCAGTACTTTCATCAAAGAGTAGACCGGCGCGCATGGGCGGCGGTCATCGCCGCCCATGCGTACTCGCTACCCCAAAGAGCCACCAGTGCGTTGTCCGTCTCTTGTGAGGGAACAGGATATCGAATGGAGGGCGATAGGGTCGATGAAAATAGTAGAGGGAGATCTCTTTCTTACTGGAGGAAGCGAAATTACGAAAGTTATCAAAGCGTGGTATTTGACTGGTAGATTTTTGTGCTACAGCCAAGTTGGCCACAGTATGGCTCTACCTCAAGTAAAATTGACTTCAATATTTAATAACAGAAGTAAAACAACATTCACTTTGTTTACTGCACTTTTTCTTAGTTAATATCTACATTAACAAAGAAACGGATAAATTATTGTACTTCTTCAGCCCTATGCAAAATAATTTTATCCAGATAGCTTTTTTTCTTTCTTTTTATTTCTTCAACGGCTGTAATCTTGCTTATGTTTATTTTTTGACACGCTCTTATTAACTTTAGCTGTATGTATGTGGGTGGATATGTTTGTTTGTAAACAACTTCTTTGGACGCGATTTTGATCCTCTTTAAACAGTGTGATTTCAGTTAAATTTTGTAGGTTTACCAAGGACCGGCGACAATACAATAATTTCATAATTTGAAAAATAAAATTTTGAAAAAAAATTTAGTGTCTGATATTTTCAAGTCATACGTTAAATCAAATGAAAAGGTTTAGTAGACATGAATGATATAAACTTAAATTCATTGCCTCACGTAAGATATTCTAAAATCAAGGCTCTTGAAAGAAGCGTGGGGTGCTCTATAAATCGGTACGAAAGATGACACAAAGCGCTCTACGTTTTTTACACAATAATACTAATATTTTTCGTTCATTATTTTATTCTATATTGAGAATTATTTTTCATTTTATAGTTCGATTTATCATCAAAGTTTTAGTTTTTTTTTTACTATACTTTTATACGTCTTCTTTAACAGAACCGTTAATTTTGTTTACTATTTGATCATAACGACCGATACGAAAAACATTTCTTTGATAACTCACACATTCTTAGTCTATATTTATACTCTTTCAAGTAATGTAAACAAGTATGTACATACAGGTCGAACAGCCACGACGACACTGCACTTACTTTGTCGACACTTCTACGGATGTCAAATTAGTACTCGTATGCCTTGTCAAAATGTATTCCAGCGATTTGTTTTAGAATAATGATATTTTTGGAAATAAATATGAGATAAGAACCGTAAAAACTATATATAGCTAACAAAAGGTTTAAAACAGTACAACCTTATTTCATAGGAATTGTCGTGAACTATGATGTTATGATTCAGAATTTATATTACAACAATGAAAATGCTCACAAAAAAAAAGGAATAAGCAAAAGCATCAAAACCGGCGACAAATTCGAAACATTTCCTACAAACGACTGGGATTTTTTGTGGAAGGCTCACGTGAGAGTTTCATTAAAACGATGTTAACAAATGCGAAACACTTAACAAGAATGAAAAATGGGATTCAACAAATGAAAATATTTTAAAAAGCCTTTTGTAAAAATGAGAACCGAGTCTAATAAAACCTCGGCGCGGCAAGAAATACAGTGGCGTGACATGCGTTTCGTTATCTTCAAACTTGTAACACCCGCACCTACAAATTACAAGATTACACAGTAACGGTTAATAATGAGGTATACTTAATGTTTTTTTTTTAAACTCATCCGCCCTCATAAAAGAATATCAAAGAGAAAATATTTTTCCAAGAAATGTAACAGAACAAATAAATCGTTCGGGCCCACTTCAGATGAGTTACTTAACCATTTTTGGCCGAAATGATTTGTTGTCGAGCGAACTAAAATATCAAAGCGAGTTAACGGCATTGTGCCTGCTTAATCGAATCCTTAATTCATGAATATTGGAAAATATTACCTTTGGAAAAATATGAAAAACATTTAAAAATTTAGTTGTGGATTAATTGAAAAATAATAAATAGGTATGGTGAATATTTTTTTACGATAAATACTTATGTTGTAAATGGAAATATTAAAATAAATATTAGATTAATAATGATAGGCTTTGATACGATATAGGTCAAAACTTATGATTAGAATTTTATATCTGTTCGTATGTGACAAATTCTACTAAGAGGCAACAAATGCTGTCGCTCTGAGATTCATTCGTCCTGAGAGTCCTCACATAAGTGAACTGGCAAAAAGGCTTAGCTCTGCCGCTTATTTTGTCAAAAGAATACGAAATTTGTCACATATCGGAATGACTACATTAGTTTACTTTGGTTCTTCCCACATCACGACGTCGTACGCCCTCTTGGTCTAGGGATATGCTGCCGATAATCATAGGATTTTCGTGCTGCAGAAGCGGGCTGTTCGCGCGATATAAAACTGGGACTTCATGTATCTCTTAAAAGAAAGCGAGTCTCTCCACTATGTTAAATCAACTGCGGTCAGCACGCTGCGCTATATTGTATGTTTTCCTGTTATTTAGTCCGATCTGAATTTTATATTTTTAATGGTTCTGTAATCTCTGCAAGAAAATGAATCAATTTGGCTTTAAGGTACTAACTTATAGTGTATATAACTGAATTTATATGTGTCTAAGTTTTTTACTTATGTTTACTACTTAAATTTATGTGAATATTTGCGCATTTTGTGCTTAAATCTAGTAGGGTAAAATCTCGTAGCCACACACCACAGCCACACGTATTAAATTGTTTTTAAGCTTTTTTTAAGGATTGTGACCAGTGTTGTAAGCCAAATAAAAAAAGAACTTATTTATATACATCGATGTTTGCCACTGATCTTATGCTCGGCAACGATAATCTTGTGTTAAAATTTTTACAACAAATAGTATCGTCAAGAAATCACAGTAAAACTTATATTTCGTGTGTGACTATTCTTTTCGTATCTTACTTATAGATCTAATAGTTACTAATTTAGATTTTTTTTTATTCCCTGACAATATCTTAATAACGTTATCATTATAATGTCCTATTTTTAGTAACTGGACAACTAAGTTTTCCTCGCAGGTTTTCGAGTTTGGTGTGGGAATATAAAATATTTCCACAGGAGATGCTTCTTATGTTCATTTCTAACAATAAATATTTGTATACAAAATATAGATGCACTACATAATATGACAAATGTTACCAGATTTGAAGTTAATAATTACTCAATTTCTGCTATATGACTTATATAATGATGTACCTTCAGTTATTGAGAATGCTACGTTAAGCTCACTGATACCTCGACACTGCAACGACTCAACTATCTCAAAATTTTAAGAGATTGTGCTATGATTCAACATTTTGAAAAATATTTTTAATAGCGTTTTTCCGGAAAAGACACATATATAGCTAAATTTGAAAATCAAAAAATCATGAAATTACAAATTCACATCGAAATAGTAAGAACCGTTTCCGAGACATCAATGAATATTTTCATAACAATATACAAAAAAATATTATTAATATAAGAAGATAATAAATTACATTGTTCGAACATTGATCTAAACAGCATTTTATATTAAACACCTTTAATGAACAACGTTTAAATACTGTAATAATCGTCTACTTCGCGCAACAAACTAATTGTCAAGCACAAATCTAGCAAACTATTGCACTGAATCGTAGCCAAGAAATGCAATAAGCGGAATAAGTTATGAGGTAGTGCAGCGATAAATTCAGGAAACTCTCGGACGCGAGCTGGAATAATGCAGCTGCACCGACCACCTGTATTCTGGAAACTAATCGCATTGAACTTGCATTAGCGCCGCATCTACTCTCGATCACTTAAGTGAATCAAATTATAGGTTACTCAAGGCGTCCCATTGCGTCGCAATTTGAGGTTCACACGGTTGGAAATTCGTATTAATTTTGTAGTTTTGACATAGGAAATATCTAAAAGACGTCACTGTTATAAAAAGAAAAACAAAATATTTCAAGCTGTGATGTATTTGGTGCACTGAATATTTAGTATATTAACTTGAAAAAAAAACTGATAGAGAAATAATCGGCACAGCGTGCGAAGTCTTGTCGCATACACATGTAGACTACTTAAGTCACTTACTTTCTCGTTTTGTTATCAGGACAATATAACCAAAATCAGGACAATATAGGACACCCGAAAGCTTTCGCCTTCTTTATAGTGACGGCGCACGTGCACTATTACAGACATAATAAGATGATACATGATGATCCGTAGCATTATTTGAAAGGATTTCCTATAGTGATTTAAATAATATTTTGTTTTTAATGTTTAGTTGTATTAATTTTTAATTTAGATCCGTAAATATACACACAGTTATAATATTTTTAAGACGAACGACCTTAAATAACAATTTTTGATGTAATATAGCAAAATGTACAGGAAATTTGAAATTAAATCTACAAATATTTACCGTTTTTAAAAACTTGACATGAAACTTTTACTATTTTAATACTCTCTTAATATTACATTGATTGACTGTTAATGATCCAGCTCAGCTTGTTTTAAATATCATACTGTTTGCTTATCCTACATATAATGAGCTTCCGCTACGCTAGTATTATTAAAAATTAGCCATCTTTTGCAGTCTGAAACAATTTGAAACGTTATTTACTTAAAGAGATCATTTAAAATGTACTAGCAATATCATTGAACCTGGATATTAGCTTTCATTATTTTTCAAAGTCAATGATATTCCGTCCTTGGCGCACGCACTTTTACATTCCTACCCTCAAAACCTGAGTGTCTCACTTTCCGAAGAGACTCTAAAATGAACTGAAACCGAAAAAAGTGATGCGTTGGCGCTTTTTTCAAATGAAATGTCTTTTCAATATCTATCATTTTGTATATATAAAACAATGCAATTAGTTTTTGAGGCAAATACAGATACAGCTTCGTCATCGTTTCATTGAACACAATATATTGTAGGAAAAGTACAGATGTATTTTTTGCATTTTATTTCGTAACCACATTCTAAATGTTATTAATCTTTTATCAATTATTATTATAAAATGTATTAAAAAGAGCAAAATAAATGAAGCTGAAGCCTGAATATTTAAAAAAGTCTCAGTTTACGGAGACCAGATTCAGAAATCATGATGCAAGAATCAAGAAGAAAATCTTAATTATATATTATTTTCCTTTTTTCTGTTTTTACAACAAATTTTCTCTCTTTTATCTTATTAAGGCAAAAATCAAGCAATTTTTTAATTAAAGCAATAATAAGCTCGTTTTCGAATAGCTTTTAAATAATGTTTTTTCGTGATCAATGGATCTACTTAAGTTCTTGCCTTATCTCGTACTTTACTATTCAAATGAGTTTATGTTCAAATTTTAAAACAGCGTCGGCACTTCTAGCCGTAGTAGCATCAGGATTAAGAGACAAAGAGACAAAGTTTGAACACGTAGGTCCATATGAACGCTTTAAGTTTAATAAGAGCTCGTAAAAAAAGGTATCCTTTATAACAAAATCAAATTGTAATCGGGACGTGGTATAACCGCTTTGTTGACTCACAAAAAATAGACGTAAAAGCGAGCGCTCCGCCGCCTGTTGGCTGTCTTCAAAAACGGACAAAAAGGGCAGCCGGTACGTGCTCCGCGTAAACAGTTGAATTCGTCACATATTTTGGTATAAACAAACGGCGCGCGCCGTGGAACGCGACTTCTATTACGAATATCAATATTTTCCTTTTCTCTATTTTTTGTTCGTTACTTTCTTATGTTATAAGGTGTCATATAACTAAGTTTACTTGCTTTAAATGTTTGCATCTTTTCAAGGAAGTAAATGAATTGATGGAAAATTGGACAATATTTATACTCAAATGACGTTCATAGCAACGAACCGGTAAACGAATATTGAGGCAAACAAATGTACTTTAAAACCTAACCCAATACGATCCATATACCTTATATTTGATCTCAATTCGTTCTGTTGCTATTGAAGAAAGAATGAAAACAATCGAAAGCTATAATATTGAAGAACTATTAGAATTCTAAATTAGTTAAAAGCCACGTTACAAGCTTTAACGATCTATCAAAGAGATTGCTTGAGATTTGAAAATCTGTGACGAATTATAATTAAACGAAATTTTCAAAATATCTTCGCTCCTCATACTCTTTCCGATGGGGCATTCGTTTCGCTATTGTGGGGTGCGCGGGTGCGGGGGCGCGCGGGGTCGGCGAACAATCCACGCGGACGGCCTCACGTGCCCGCAAAGGCGCCGCCGTACGTATTTCCCATGCAAACGCCAGAGGGCGCCGCGGCCGGATGCTTTTAACGTGCGTTTTTCGGGGGCAAAACGCGCGCTCGGTGGCGCGCCCGCGGGCCTCGCCGCGTCGCCGTGATTTATGGGCCGCCTGTCTTACGAGATTTATCATTCGTCGGTCGGACGTCGGATCTACCCCCTCCTGCCCCCCGCGCCCCCCGCGAATCTGGTCGGATATGATGCTGTTCGGTGCTTTTATTGACGTCCGCTCGAGTGGCGCTATCCCGCGGACTAGAGCTGCCGCTGTACCCTCGGGCCGGGCGGGAGTTCGAGCAACGGATCGAATCCGCCATCGTATAAATGTAAATATTATTCTTGAAGTAGCCGTTTGGACAATTTTTTATTGCCCGACGAAAAATAAAACTAATATTTTCTCATGATTCATATTTCTCCGCTTCCGCATTTACTTTTGGTATACGTTTAAGACAGCTATCAGGAAGTGTCATAAATCTTTACACGCAAGTTTAGGCTATGAAAACTATGAAAACTGAAAGCAGTCCGAGCGAGCCGCTAACTGCATGCCGTTCATGTTTATGAAAACCATAAAAAACAATAAGTGTGCCTACGATAACGTAAGCCGCCGCCGGCCCGGGCTCGCCTCTCTTGATACAGCGCTATATTTTGGGCTGCAAAAATATTCGCTAAAATGCCAATCCTCTTTACCTTAGGACACATAAAACTATGTAACAACATTACTCGGTGTGCGTACAGTGACGAGTAACCGGCGACTTTTGACATGTTGCACTACGTACGACGCTTTAAATTTATATTTTCTAAACATTATAAACAATTCTTTAAAATATCACAATTAACATCAAGCGAGGCATGATAGAGCTACATTGATCATTCTTGAAGATAATAGAACGAACGAACGGTAAAACAACATGCGATCTTACATGACAACATTCAAGGATAATCAAATTTATAAATAGAAATAAACTACACTTTAGATTATGAGTTTGTTTCAAATTTGTAAATTAAATTCTATTTCAAATAGAAAATAGTAGTATATTTCTTTAGTTCATTATGTATCTATTAGTAAAATTCTTTAATTTCTTTGAAAAAGAAATCGAAAAATTTTATTGGTTAAGATGTTTGAAGATGTAATGAACGATTTAAATGCAAATCGCAATATAAGTAGATACACATAGTACAAATTAAATATTATAGGTACGATATTAATCCTAAAAAAAACAAACAAGCGATCTACTTACATGGTTCATAGTATGTTTAATGGCATACCGTTCTGGTAAATTAGAAATAAAACCGACTGTATTTGATACAAGAAAAATAAAAAAGAAAGTGTGAGTTTTGGATACCTTCGACATATTGCAGAAATATCAAGTATATTTGATCTTATACAGTAGCTAAAATTGTTTTATTTATGGAAATACTAAATACAATACATTTCGAAACAAAGAGACACAATTTAGATTAATAACCAAATTCAAAGTAAATGTTAGCCATAAAATGTAATTATAAAAGAAAAGTACTCTAAAAAAAGAATATAAATATCTTAGAATAATAATAAAAGTTACTACCCATAAAAATTATTATCAAAATAAAGATCCTAGTCAAGCTATATATTACCATAAGACTAGTTTTAGCACTGCAATTCGAATAGTGACAACAAAATGAAAATATAAGGGATATAACTAATAAAGTATCAGATCACAAGAAATTGAGAAGCTGCATATAAATATATTAAGGAGGAAATAGCATTTGAGTGTCGCACAGAACTGTAAAAGTATCTTTTAAACAGATCAGAGGAGCGAAAGACACGCACGTCACAGAATGAAGTCTATTACGTACCGGAAATTAAACGAAAATTTAATATAACGTTTATATGCGAACTGATTTCTTTTGCGATAAAAACTTGTCTGAATTTTAAAATATTATATATTTACATAAAACTAGCGAACAAAAATTGTTAGACTAAATTTTTTTACAGCAAAGAGCCTTGTGTGTACGCGCACATACGACCTTTATGGTCCGCTACGCGCTTCCACCGGGAGCAATAAGTTTTGATATTTCGGCCAGATCAATTCCGAGATTGGATCAAGACGCGACAATAAGTTTATCCAACTATAAATCAACAAGGATTCTTATTTGGATCGGCTAATAGTTTTTACAAATGTGTTTTTATGTTACCTATAAGGATCTTTATGTATTTTAATACACAGCAAAAGAAGTTTGTTCATGTCCTCAGTAGTGTCGAAGTATTTTAAAATGAAAATAAGCTTTCGTTAATGTAAGTGCAATACATATGCAACGTGAAAAGTGAAAAACTCACAATTCTTTTAAAGTTATGTTCGCGGAAACTATGCACTTCTGTCTATGGATGAACCATTTCGCTTGTACCGGGCGAATAGCACAAACCGCAAATATCCTCAATTATGTTACATTATATTCTATCGATCTGTAAAGGTTTGAACCGCAATAGGATTTCGTAACCAGTGACTATCAGATAGATTTGAGGAAATCTAGCCTGCTTGCGACATTAAACCATATCTATCAATGATGGTTTTTTAAATTCCCTGAATTCCTACAAAAAGTGTGTGTCGAGCCACGCACAATATAGCGTTCCGTACTTGCTTGTCAGAAAATGCGAACTTGGGGGCTTTTTATTTGAAACTATGAACCTATTAGTTGAATTGAGAGTTAAACGGTTAAAAACGTCTAAAAACGGGTCCACATAGGACGGGTGTTAAATATTGTTGATATAATTATACATTACCATAATTTTACATGGTTCATAACTTGATATATAATATCCATTTTACACAACCGATAACGTTATCTAATTGATTTTCTAAAGCATTTGAACAAAATATGGCTTTTACGTCTCCGAATATATTTTAAAGTCGATCGACTATTAGTCGTTAACTTGTAAAGCCTGCCTAATTGTTATAACGCTCCTTTTAATGTTTTTATATATACTATTACCGCGATTTTTTTAAATATCTAAGAATAACCATTTAATTAGCAGAGGTGGGATACTTGACTCTAATAAAAATTAACAATTTGAAACTCAATATTTTGGAAACGAATATCTGAAGCGAAAAATAATATTCCCGGACTCGCAATGTTTTTCAATGTACTATCCAGTGATGTTCCACATAAAGGGGCAGATGAGAAAAAAATCATCCCCACGTTATAAGTAAGGGAGGTAACTTAAATTTTATTTCACGATTTTAATCTACTACTTTGTCGGTGTAATTATTATGTGTATCCATGCCGAATTATAGTTTTCTAGTACTAAGAGTCTTTGAGCTAAGCAGTGGACAGAGAGACAGACGGACATGGCGAAACTATAAGGGTTCCTTATCGACTACGGAACCCTAAAAGAGAGTACAAAAGGAAAACACTACATACATTCTATATAACTTTTTCATTCAATTGGCGCACGTCACTATAATAACAATCGACGTATTTGGTCGAAAATCATTTGTTATGTTGGCTCCAATTCGAGTTCCATTTGTTATGAGTATCTAAACTGTACTTATTACATACGAAATCCAAAAACATTACCACATTGTGATACACGTTATCATATCAATTCTTTATCACTCTATTTGCGCAATAACACCCTGACACTTCTTTTTCATTTCATTTTGAAGCACTTGGGCCCAAACGCTGTTTCAATATGTGCTGGAGGCACGCGCAGAGTAATAAATCTTCTATTTCGTCTCCTTGAAATGCTATAGAAGTAAATTCGTAATGAACAATGAACGAGGGATTAATAAAAACTCTTCAAAGTGAATTGCGCTTTGATGTCTCGAAAGGGAAATAAAAGGACATCACAGAATTCACAAAAAAAATGGGAATTATTAAAGTTATACGGGAAAAAACATTGTTGAAAAATATTAGGGAGCCATAAAACATTCATATTATTCACAAATTCGCGTGCGGCGGGGCGCGGGGCGGCGCGGTCGCGGGGCGCGCGGGCCGGGGGCGTCAATCGGATCCGTTACAATTTTCAGATTTATTCTACCCGCACCCACATTTCCTTGATTTACGAGTTTCAGGCCCAGAGATGGCTCCCAACGGGAGAGAGCCTCTATATGGTAATAACTACCACTTTGATACGGGTCCGTTTCAGATTTGCTCCCATCTTACTGTTTTATGTTCTGACAGTGATTCTGAATGCGCTGCCCTTTGTGTGCAGCGTCCTCAGTTATCAACGGCTGAAAACATTCGTCGAAGTAGTCCATTTTGATTAAGTAAAATAATTATTTAACTCTTAACTAACTAATCTCTCTCTCTAACTAACTATTCACTAACTAAACTCTGTGATTAACTAACTAATTATTTATAATAGTTGTTTACGGATTACGGAATAACCTGTAAGTAGCATAATTTTATTCGTTTTATTTCGTTTCAATGTCCAAAATGAATGACTCGCACAAAGTACTCTAGTGCATACTTAGTGCAAATCAGTCTGTTTCTAATGGACTTTTTGTTTCGCTTCATTTCATTTTTCATTATAAAGTGGCACTCACTAGATACTTGGTGTGTCAGTATTATTGGACTTTGTGTTGTTGCGAGACAATACCTATTTTAAGGACAAATTAAAAAATAAAGTATCACTCGGTCATAGTCCACGGAGTCAAGAACATACGACACTAAACAATTCAACAATAGCCAATATTTTCAGGAATTTTTCTCTATAATTCGGAACTGTACATACATTTTTAGTCATCCTAAGAAAATATTAACTTGCCAAGTTTTCCTTAAAACTACCATTAACATAATTTAAATAGCACTATTTGTTTTAATATTATCGTTAGAAATCAATCGCTATTGCAACCGTTACTATTTAAATTTTATGAGTAATATCGAATTTACAAACCGATTAACATATATTTTCAATTTTTTCTTATTACACAGAACTTTTGTATAGCCGGCTGTTCGATAACTCAAAGCGTTCCTATTAAGAAAATTCATTAAACATACGAAATTAATTTAATATGTAATTAGGAGGCCTTCGAGCTCGGCTTAATAAAAGAACCGCCTTTGATCTCTTGAAAGAGAGATTCTTTGTCATCCTTTGTCACGAGCTGGAACCCGTCCAAATACTATTAAAAAGTTCTCGCTCCCCCTGGCGGTGGCGTCGTAAAGAAATCTTCTAGGTGGCGTTAAACTAACTTTGGCATACTAATTTATATCGCAAGTCTCACGCGGTAAACGGAATTTGAATAGATCCCTTATCATAGAGATTTTGAAAAAGTGAGAGATTTATATGAAAAGGAATGAACTTTTGCCGATCAATAACCTTGTTGTTCTAACGACAAAATGTACTAGCTACCTGCGATGTTCTTGATGAGAAACACAGAAAAACTCTTATACGTCAAACAGAATTTAAGTAAAATCTTTAAAGTCGCTTTATTTTGTTATTTCATTCTACTGTATTTCAGTCTTATTATTTTGTATTTTGACTATTTATTTCAAGAGATGTGATAATCAGATGAAATAATAATAATTATACAATGACTCTTAAAATAAAGATGGTACAATGTTGGTAAGATCTTACATAGATACGAGATTTCATCTAAAAATCCGTGGTTTCCGTATGATATTTTTGTAATTACAGTTATTTACAGTTTTTTAGATTGCGAATTCGAAGATCAAAAGAATTTTATTGTATATTATTTTGTGCATATTCAGCATGAATCAAACTCTTTACCAAGAAATAGTTATAGATTCAAAAAAAAGAATGATTAATCCTATCGAATAAGATTGGAGCACTCGTTTCTTTAAGAAAACCGTCCGAGAGCATGTCGGATTATGCTTAATGTAGGGTTTCGAATCTGGTATAACAGAGAAATGCACTACAGATGAAAAGAGTACGTTGGTACACTTTTTCCCCGTTTCCCGCACATAAGCGCTTTAGTCGTCTATAATTAGAAAAACAAGTAGGTATGTCGACTATTACTATCAAAATAGTGTAAACTAAAAAGCACCAGTAAAAAAATGTATCTTCATGGCACTTACGTCCTTTTGTTGAGAAACACTTTTTTTCTCCAAAAACTCATAAACGGTATATTGGTTCATGTTCAAAATAATTTTCATTGAAAGTACTTATTACGCGTTCCCTGTATTCATTGTTTCGTATTTTTTAGACTTATAGCTTAAAAAATAAAGGAGAACAATTTATTCTAGTTTCGAAGCGATTATTTCCTAAAATATTTTCTTCATCAAAAAACTGCTTAGAAATCTTAAAGGTTTTTAAAACAAACGTCGAAACTTATGCCACACGTTGATGTTTGCTGAAAAAATTTTTTTCAGATTTTGCTACATGTATGGAGTGCCCCCCTAGAAATAATTTTGTTATTTAAAAGAAAAACTAAGTTGTGCCTTAAACAAGACATTTAGACTATAAATTTCATCAATATACATTTTATAATTTTGAGTAAAATGTCTGTGACATACGGATGGACGAAAGGATGTAACGAAAGTATGAGGGTTCCTCTCCTCCATCGTTTACCTTCTTCAAATAGCTATAAAAATTGGGAGAAATGTGTTCAAAAATAAGTGTTTGATATTAAACGACCATATGTTTCATAGATGAGTTTACGTCATTTAAGTTTATAATAAAACAATTTTCATTGGATTTTCAATATGTTTTTTAGGTATCGAAGTTTAATTTTGGAATATGTTATTTTTAAGAAAATGACGAACTATTATGGTCCATTTCTGTCTTCAAATATGATGACCGTTCTTTGTTTATGAAGCGAGCATTTCTTTTGATGAAAAAGGTCATACAATCGCGTAGGGTTAGTGATAGTAATACCGAGATCGAAATCAAGAACAGGGATCGAAATGAGGATGAATACTGGGACCAGAAGTAAAAGCGAGAACTGATTGGGACTGACTGCAAGATAGATCAATGTAAAAGATGAAGACAGACATTCTATATCTACGCAGGCGATGTCGCGGGTGAAAAGCTAGCGAGGCTATAAACTATTGCCCACCAAACATGTAAATGTGAAAATCGATCTGCCGCGCTCGGCTTATTCTGCTAGGAGCAGTAAAGATAGCCCCTAATGGCACGACAGAGCGTTCCCAACATAGATTAGCCGACAAAAGACACCCTTAAATTTTCACGTTCTTTGTGCTGCGGGCATCGGGGGGGAAAAATCGTGTCGCCGAACGAAATAGGGGATGTCGCCAGACGGGTGGCTGTTTGCTGCGGGCGCGTTTGCAGTTTGACCCGTCGATACTGCGATTGCCGCGATCGGATTTGTTTTCTTATTGCTTAATCAGTGTACGTGGGGAATTTATGTTATGTTATTGCGTTCTCGTTGTTATTTAAAATCGAATGGGATTTTGACGAACTTTTCTCTATTGTTATATTGTTTAAATAATGACTACAGTGTTACGTTTTAATTAAAGATTATTTCAAATGCATAGTAGCAAGAATCAATAGATCTTATAAACACTTTATATTAATGACATTTTGTGTTTTCATGTTGATTTTAAGAGCTGTAACGTTCTTTCAGGTTTTGCTATAAATTATAGTTGAAGCCATACATTCAAGATATTTTTTTTAAGAGTTTTATGTTTAATATTTTTGGAAATAAGGTGAATGTTCAATTTCCTATATTTTAAAGTATTCGTTTTAAAATTGAAGAAAAGATTGACCTGGTAGATATAAAATCGAAATTATTTTATATAGAAAACATGCATAAACAGATAAATTGTTCATTAAATGAAATAAATTTGCCATAATCAAGAACAAAATAACCGGATATTTTTATAGAACCAAACACTCTTTATTTAAAAATACATATTTGTGTCAAAATATAAACGTGTTCCAAAATGAACAACATATATGTTGTTCATTTTTAGCTACACGAGTACGATGCTGCGGAGGAGGGCGAGGGGAAGGGGGTCTCTGTGCTTCGCCACGACAACGGCCGAATTCACCCGCGCATTAGATGTTTCACGTAAAAGAAAACTGTTTCTCCTAACGGACCTATTCATCTGGCATATCATATGATGCACTTGACTAATTTAAATTTTTAATTTTCTAATTGGCTCCGCAAAACTAACTTTCAACACCTTAATTAGTTTATTTACGTTATATGTTCAGAATTGGGTTGCCGAAATCTATTCGCACCAAATCGTAACTTTTCCCATTCAGACGATGCGAAGAAAACAGATTGTATCAAATGCACAAACAGACAGACACCAATGTTGTTTCGAAAGAGATTTTTTCGGATCTATAAAATCCTAGGAAAACTGCAAATTTGTTGTTATATTTTGGTAATAACGAATCTAGTTGAATATATAAATAGTAGTAACAAACAAATATCGCTTTAAATTTTAAGTAACACAATACGATTTGCCTGAACTCAATAACAGTTTGATGATCGCCGGCGTATGACATCACCTTTGTAAGCTGAAGCATTTCCCTTAGATCTTGTTAGAAGTAGTTTCAATATCAAAAACCTTCATCATGTAAGTCCTTTATTGTTACCCAACTTTTAGTTAACGAATTGTATATGAAGTAAACTAATACTTTATGGAAGAAACTACAGGCCGAACTATTTTACTTGTATGTAGTACGGTTATGCTTTTAAGAACTTTTCAGAGACAAAATGATAGATAAATAAATGTAATTTAGTGTCTTTAATTGGCTATAAGGTATATATAGATTCTAATTTTATTGTTATGACATATTACTGAACTTCACTTTGGTGCTGAAATATCTACCTATTTCGCTGTTTCAAATAAGAAATAAATTTAAAATAGTAATATAATGAGTGCCATCCGACAATAACTGTCGAGTAAAAGGATATAAAAAGTTATAGATTAAATTTTTAAAACAATAGCTAGGTATTGCTGAAGTCAAAAACGCTCAATGTTCCGACTTATTGATATTATCAGCATGACTGGACGTCGCATGTGGTCGTTAAGAGCATTTCTGTTTGTGGTTTTCAATATTTCTAATACCTTGGTGGGTGTAACTGTTTGCATTTTCCTGAGGATGTGGTGATCTGGCATGAACCGCCCGAATAAAGAACATAATAACAATTTAGCGGGCTATGATAAATAAAATACTAACCCTTGCTTAGGTGTTAGATGTTGACTACTGGTTATAACAAGAACAGCAGGTTTCACAAAACACTTTTTTACACAAAATTCTGTATCTTACACGTTTCTTATGAGAATTTTATATAGAAATCAATGTTAAACGGGAGTCGATTGACCAGTTATACCATCTTTTGGAGAGACATTTTGTTTTTAAATGATGGTAAACATGACAAAGATATCAAAAGGAGAGTGAATGCAGAAAATACAGTAATTGCAGTCTTGCTCGCTATTATGAATAGTAAAAGGTCTTCTGACAACAGCGTTTGGTTATCCATACTGGGTTCCTGAGTCTTACGTTTATGTATGGTAGTGAAGGCTGAGTATGGCAGAAGAAAAATAAAAGTAGAATCAATGCAGTGGAGATGCGATCGCTGCGTAGTATGCGTGGAGTGTCTCGGGAAGATAGATGTAGAAATAGTGATGCTTAGAGAGCGGTGTGGTGTGAAGGAATATATAGCGACTAGAGTAGAAAGAAGTATGTTGCGCTGGTTTGTATATCAAGAAAGGATGAATAAAAGTAGACTGACAAAACAAAACTATAAAACTAATATGTATGACGAAAAGGTCGGCAAGGGCTGCCCTAGAAAATCATATGCAGACCATATTGGTGGCATATTAAAAAAGGCCAAATTTAAATCACCCGAAACTGTCGATCTTGCATGAAAAGATTGATGGATGTCAATGAAGCAAGAGATATATGCAAAGATCGTACCGTGAGGAAATCTATGGTATCTGTCCACCTTCCTGGGAAATAGGTGTAAGTTCATGTATTTATTTATTTTGTTTGATAATTATTTTTGACACGTTTTTCTAATCAAAAATGGAATGACCTCAAACTTATGAACTTAAAAAAATATTTCCGACATAATAAAATTAACAGTTATCAAGTCAATCTAATCCACGATTAATCTACGAAAATGTTCAAAGCAGATGCTTTCCAATTCCCTTCTTTTTAAGATCCATCGATCGATTCGAGTAAAAATGAAAAAAAAAATGTTTGTTAATTTAACTTGTCAAAACGAATCATAGGACCATCAAAATAACACCGTATCTCGTTCACAAGCTGCCATTAAATTGTAGAGGGAAAATCTTTCTTAGCAAAAATCGATAAAAAATTTCGAGGTGTCGCAGTGTAATATATTGGGCGTTTGGCTATGCTAGCATAGCTCCAAGTTAGGTAATTACGTGCTCCTGTACCAGACTATAATTTATCGGCGAACATTTGTTGCGCAGCGTGATTTTTCAATACACTAAATACATTTATCCGCAAACACACGGTCTCCTAATGGTACCCATTGCATATCTCTGAATTTGTTTTTATTTACCTTTTAGAGCACTAGTCCTAGATGTAATGTTTTTAAAATAAAAAGCGTTCTTTTATTTTGTCGTAACCAATGGTTTAAACATTACAAGAAAGATGTATGTTTTCTATTCAATTTAAATGGATAGTCCGTACTCCTTGAAGTGACTTTTATAGTTTTCATATTTCGTTAAAAGATTTCTTTAATTTTCATTTCGGTATGTATTTAGGTATTCTTTAAATTGTATTTATTCTTTGCATTGCTATATTGTTTACAATAAAAGACAGTTTTCATAAGAAGGTGAGTGTATAGCGCGACTGATGAATTGCAGAAGGAGAGTAGTTAAGTTTTAACTTTGTAATTATTCAATTATGAACTGGATAACAAATTATTTTTATTGCAATGAATATAATAATAGACTTATTTTGTGACATGAAAATACGAAAAGTGGAAGAAAAAGAAACTCCAGTGTGGGTACTTATGAACTCATAAAAAGTTATACTTTTTTGACGTAATCAAAAAATTGTTTTGTTTGCATGTAAATAATTACAATAATTACAATAAAATAATAAAAGTAATTGAATGGGATAGTTTATAAGACTAACAAACTATAATTTACATTTGGAAAATTTAATAAATAAATATTTATGTTCTTATACAAACTGTAATATAAATTTTATTTTTTTATTTGAAATTGTAACAATTGTCAAGTTAAAAAGTACATTATTTTTTGGTTGTTTCTAAAAGTTCGTTTGATTTAAAAAAAAACCTCCTTTCCAAAAATTTCCAGTCCTAGTGGCGATTCAAACGAGCTCAATTCAAATTCTATGACCACCCACCACTGAGATACCGTTCCAAACGGCACCACCGATCGGTGGTGCCGTTCCAAATGAGGTATTTCAGAGGGGAAGTGGGGAGGCTAGTAAATCGACAAGGAATTAAGGAGGTGGGATAATACTCTCGGGGGTATATGGTCACCTACTTGGTAACAGGAAAAGTGAAAAAAGAAGAAATAGAAAATAAGGAAAGGATATAATGCGGGTGGGTTGTAAGGACACAGGAAATATATTTATAAATTAATAGGAAGAGAAGTAACATCCTACCCTCAAAGGGGATAAATTACCTAATCGGTGATCTAGGGAATATATGTGTATAGGAAAATGAATATAAAATAAGTGTATAGTACTAAAGGTACTATACTAAGCAAGAGAGGGGCTAGTATTTTGAAGGCATCTAAATGGTGACCTAAGGACAAATTTTCAAAAAGAACGGGAAGTACCAATCGACAAACAATGAGACATTTACAAATTAATATTAACTTCCTATAGTTAAAAGCGCCACCTAGTGGTAAACCTTATTAGCACATCAGTTACTAGTGGTCTGAAGTTGCTCGCTAAACCGCTTGCGAACGAACAACTTCATACTGTAGTTTCATCGTGTTACCCCTATAAAAAATCCTATTTTTTTATAACACCCCACTAGAAGTATAACTTCAAAAATTAACCACCGGAACTGATGAGCTTGCATGAAACGATTGATGGATGTCATCCTATCCAGCAAGACAGATATATATGTAAAGATTCGTACCATGTGGAAATCTGTGCATGGTCTCTGCCTATAATAGATGAAGAAAATAAACATGAATTTTGTTAATGATTATAATAATGTAAATACAACAATAACACTGTTTTTCTAATCAACATCTCCTTGCTATTACAAATAACAGTAAATCAACAGACCTAATTAATGCAGCCGCAATCGTCTCGGCGTATCAAATATACGGCTCAAGTTTTATCTTATTCGGCGAATTCGCAACTTGTTAGTCTTGTTCCATGTAGGCTTGTACTAATTAAATAT